>JABFFC010000242.1:0-123909 GCA_013623535.1 Fusarium penzigii | reverse complement strand
TCCATGTCTGCAGTAGCCTTCTATGTTTCTGGCAGAGACTTTTGCATTTTACCTTGCTTAGATTGAATCAACAGCTCTTGATTTCAGCTACTGCACAAATCGAGTGCTAGCCAAATGCAACTATGGCTTACATATAATGCCACCTATGCAACTCTCACACGGTCTAGAGCGCCAAGATTACACTATTTCTGGTTCTAAGCATGCCCCATGAAGTAGGATAGATCCTTAACGCCCATGCCCGGACAATACCCCCGGAACGCTGGTACTGAAGCCCCTTTTAGAATATGGCCTGCCCTGCGCCTTCTATCAAGCGAGGGCGTATTCTCTCGAGGGTGGTTTGAAGAAACAAGCAGAAGAAAACTTGTCCAGACTGGAAGTTCTCTGCATCTATACGAGTCAGAGGGATAGAGAGACGCCTTAGCATATATGGTGGGTGAACACAACTGTAGTTCTTTTTGGCTTCCTTAGGTCTGTCAAACATTGGTATTTGCTATTGTGATTACCCACTAGATATTTGCAAAAATTAACTCGGGCCAGGATGGCAGCCCAGATGAAAGCCCACAAGTTAGGACGACCCAAGCAAAACTTTACTACGGACATTTGTTGTATGTATCTGTCATCAGTAACATGGCCCTACCCGTCGCGTTAGAGGGTGTGGCTACTGCCAGCCCCATCTAACGCGGTCGATTGGCTTTAGTAATGCAGTAGTGTACAAAGCGTCGAGTCTGCTTGCTCGATTGGAGGGTTAAATTGGACAACGAGGAAGTCAGTCTGCCTCCTTTGGCTGGCCATTGGAGGAACATAGTGGAAAAACATGTTGGCTTGACTTATTACTTGGGCTAACAGTATGGGGGCTTGGATACCGACATTCTTCATGGATATGTTTGACTTTGTGTGGGTGATCTGCCGTCAGGGTAGCAACCATCCTGTAGAGCCATGTTCAGGGCCACTGACTGGTACTCATTGAGGAACAACAGTTTAGAGTAGCATATCAGTAGAACCTGCTCAACTGTTTCTTTTAATAATTGGGAAACTTCAGTTTCCCTTCTGTGGTAAATTGTGAATATCATATCTCTGAGGGGAAAACTAGGAGCACAGAACTGATTCATAATAAAGCTTCACTGTATATCAGTCATTTCCTCGAAAAGTCTTTAAAATCTACTCGTATTCCCCCATCCCTTCGACTGCCGTAAGGCAACATTCTTGTAATGGTACCACATGTCGTTATAACTGGAGGAGTACGTCCGTTCTACACTATATTAGGAGGACTAGAGAAGCTATAATGTATCCGCTTATCGTGATATAGATCTCTAATACTTCAGTCTTCTGGGGAATTATGTAGGAGGCCTTGTATTTTAGAACTGCTGGCTCTAACTACCTATACATCCTTAACATTACGAAAATGTTGCCTTACGGCAGTCGAATGAATCCACACAAACTACCCTACAACGCTTCATATACCTACTCATATCACGTCCGCGTGACCAAAGAGTCTTAGGGTTACGGCGCTTAACGTTGAAAGATACAGCTGGCAGGGGCATGACGGAGGGGTGTAGCTGTGGGTGGAGTGGAGTGAGTGACGATCCCGGTGGGATGGCCGAGGTGGAGTCATAGCCGCCCACCGTTGAAGTGATTCCAGAATGCCTTCATTGCCGGTGATGGTGGAACGGTCATGATGATTCGGGTCTTTTTTTTTTCTTTCGAAAACCGTCCCCGTTGAAAGGTTTAGCATGATATTGCTGAAGAGAAGGCTCAACCCCCAAAGCCCGACACTATGCTTGCCTCGCTCGACGTGACATTCCCCCAACCTGAGTGCCAGTGAAGGAGAAGTAGGCAGAGAAACAATGAACTGACGAGTAGCCTTCACATATTAGATTCCGGCGATATCTCCTTATGCCTCTGTTTGTTTCTTACTTTCCATCGCCAATAATTCTTAGAGTGTCGTCACCGTGCTCTACAACTGCTAATACATCGACATGTCATCAACTTCTAAAAACCCGACCGACAGAGCAGCGTCACTTGCCACACCAAATGTGGCAACGGAGATAAGTCGAGGGCGTCGTATTGCCGAGGTTATCAAACTCAGGCCACAGTTCGTTGCGCAGTACAAGGAGGCTCATGCCAATGTCTGGCCTGAAGTTCTGCAGCAGATCAAAGAGTGCAATATCGAGGACTGTGAGCGACTGGGCTATGTGATGATACATAACAGGGTGCTTGGCATTAACCGTCTCGCAGATAGCATCTACCATGACGCAGACTCGGGATTCCTGTTTGCCACAATGAGATACGTTGGGAGTGACTTTGACGGGGACATGGCACGCATGAGGGCGAACCCAAAGGTGCGAGAGTGGTGGGTCTTGATGGACAGCTGGCAGGAGACGTTGGTGCCTGGGGCTACGAGTAGTGAGTCTGGGAATCCTGCATGGTGGAAGTCGATTGAGGAGGTGTTCTACCAGCCTTGATCAGACTGGAGGTAAGACTCCTCAGGGGCTGACGCTGACCACCCCCTTTTCCAACCGACCCTCCCTGGATTGGCGCAATTATAACTGATGCAGCGAGGAGGCCCAGGCCAAATGTTACCCAGGATACCGTCGAACCACAACAAATTTCTCATGGCGGTGGAAGAATGGAGGAGATTGGTCCATTAGGGGGGGTTGGTTGACCTGTGAAGAGTGTTGCCAGTGGACGGGGCCTGAGAGAATACAGGTCTCAGGGGTTAGAAATGTACAGCATCGAGTTAACCAGTGGCAACATACTTGTAATTTGCGACTTTCTCTCCCCTCTTTGTACATCCACAAGCTACCGGTCTGTACATAGCTCTACGTAGAGCTTCAATGTCAGTGCCGATCATCAGATATACATGTACAAGCTTGAGAAAATTATCGCATTCTGAAAAGATATAGTAGTCAGTACCCTATTAGGGGCCTACTTCGATATGTTAAGACGATTCGGGGGTTAACCACTCCCCTTTAGCAACCAACTCCCCACCGATTTACGCAATTTTCACTAGCTTTTAGAGAAGATTTAGGCCAAGTGTCACCCGGAACACCCTAGAATCGTGACAAATCGTGTGTGATTCTTGGAGAGGATACTCTTTAATAATAGCCGAATAGTTTTAATTACTTAACGCTCTGGACAGGACTACTGTTGTAGGTTTTGAACGCTCTAGGCCGTGGAATATGCAAATCGCTGGGTAGTCATGGGGTTTACGACTGAGTCCCAGTCCGCTGATTCTTGCTCTGTTTGACAGACTGGTTGAATTGATGCAATGAGCGCCAGGGTCAAACTTTACCTTTGTACAATGCTTTCTCATGCTGCTGTTGGTCATGATGGGAGCCTCCGTAGCGAGAAAACCCCCGTCTTCATTTATCACGGGCGCCCTCACACCTCTGTATCGCATTTGCGAAGCAACCAGAAGAAAGGTGTAATATTTATCAATCGAACTGCACAGATTGGACTTGAGTACTCTGTAGTGTGTTTTACTTGTGGTGACTTTGAGTCAGGAGGCTGCTGGTCATGACCGACAGGAGATGATGATCAATGGGTGACTTCAGCATGGGCGCATACGAACTTTTGTGGAGTAATGAAACTAATCTTGTCTGAGCATGAAACACCCTTGTTGATTATCAAGAGGTTTGTAACGACCTAGTCGACATGGCGTCAGGATAAGAGTGTGCAGCTCTGGCAAGACATGATTGTCTTAGATCTCATGTCGCCACTGCATTGGGTTGGATTGGCGCACGCATGTTGCTTCTTGTTAGATGATCGATCATTGTCTGGCAAACGCATTCATCATGAGCCTCAGCCAATGCCTTTTCATTGCTTTGATCTGTCTCACTCGTGCTTTCTATGTCATGCACCCTGTCCTGAATTTCCTGCGGAGGCCATATCCCGTCATGATCCCTGTCGTGGGTGAACGACCTTGCATGGTGGGGATTTCAACTTGATGCTTAACAAGGTTCATCTTGACTAACGGATGGAACTCAATAGTCAATGAACAGCAGAGTACCATCCGGCCAAATAAGCTTGAAAGTGGTGCTGGAATCCGAACAACCAACTGAGCCGAGGAACCGACGAGAGATGCGGGTCTGAAAGGTCCGAATCATGAGCCGCAGTGATCAATAATGATAGTAAGCAACACTGTACAAGTGCCTTCAAAGAAAGATGTGACGTTGATTTTGCTATAGTTAAGAGGACGGGTTTTCGCAAGTTACTTGGTAAGTTTCTTTTCCCACATATAGCCGTGAGATGAACTTGACAACTATCTTGCATACTTGTCTCACCACGGCAAAAACGAAGGGGGAAAAAATATAAAAGAAAAAGTAAAACACTTTCCATCACGAAATCTCACAGTTCAGACCCTTGCAACCTGAAAACAAGTCTGGTCCGTAATAGGGGCCGAAAACCCCCTGCCTTTCAAAAGATCGGTCACAATCTAGAGTCTAGAGTCCAACCCTGTCTTGAGCGAAACAAGGCTCTTTTAATCTCGCTTCTCGGTAAGTTGACGGCGCAGGTCCACAAGGCGTTGAATTCGGAGCCAACAACTGAGTTCCGAACCGAGCTGAGGAGGAGTTGAATGATCAGGGGTATTTCATTTAGTTATTACCGGAAGTAGTACTACCATCTTTGGATCTGTAGAGCACATCGGTAGCTCTTCTGATTTATGATAGGGTCGGCGAGAATGCTTTAAAATGTTTTAAATGTTTTACCTAGTAAACAAGCACGAGCGCAAGCACAAGTACAAGCACAAACTTGCATCGAAAAACATCATCAAGACCGAATGATCTATAACGTTACTATCGGCCTCCATGCCTCTCGTACCTCATCAATGAGTTATTCGCGATCACACTCTGCCTTGACCTTACTTAGTTTGGCATGTGTCATCGAGGAAGATCCTTGTAAGACGGGTCCTTCGAGAATGTCTAGACCCATACCGATCCCTGCAACTCCGAGGCCCAAGTCCAAAGTAATCCGAACGACACAACCCGCGGGAAGAACCAACCACACAATTAAATAACGAAAAACGAAAGAGTTACGGGGGAAGAAGGGGGGTTTGCTAGTGGTTGGTCCGGTAAAAGAGGGGGGGGGTTCAGCCAGCAGCTAACAATGCACAACAGGACAGTAGAGTGTACCAATTTTCGCATGCTTCCAGACATCTTGCCTCTAACTAAACAGTTGACACATTACTAAAAGAAATTGCCTACATTAGTGTCATCTCAGTGTCAAATAACCGTGTGTTTAACTCTAACTCTTGAGCTGCGGCAGCATCCAGTTGAGTTTGACTTCCCGTTCATCCCATCTCATCCTACCCTACAAGATTAAAGTCAAACATGTTGAGGCCATGCACGGAAAATCTCATCAGCCTTACATAGGTCAAGCGAAATTGAAGCCCCTTGAAACGTGCTGAATTGAGGTATCGGTCCGCAAAGCCGTCTTTGACCTCTCCCTCAACAAATCATAGCATCACTGATCAACCCCTGCCGCAATCTTCCGACAACCCTTTCTCTAAATATGCTTACTATGTAACGTTATGTGCATTCATGGATCATGTATCATGCCATGAGTGTGGTCGGTGTGAGGTGAGCTTGTCCTCCCTATGGATGAAAGACCGAGATTCATGTTGCTGGCTCTATCTACATGAGATCGATCTGCCACTAACCGATCATGCCGCTTCAAATCATGCTCTAGGATGAGCGAGGGGTCTCCAAGTTCATGCAAGCTGATCACTAGACTCCCGTAGCTGGATTGCCGGTCAACACCAGCGTCACTTTACCTTTCCTTGGTATCAGAACTGCCGGTGCCTGATCGAAAGATATGGATGACAGTATCATTCGTGAATTATGCCAAGAAGAGCACTCTCCGCTCCTTTAGCCACCAAAAGCAAGTTCTACTCAGCCTGTCAAGTCTATCTGAAACGCAGTAGGCTCTAAATAGAGAAGGTCTTGACCCTGTGGCGCTAATATGAAACTGCCATGTAAATGAAGGCCTTTTGCTATGTTTATTTTAGACTTGGAATTAGGAATTGGTATGGGCGACCCGGCGAACCGGCGATGTAACGCTAAGCGGCATAACCTTCGAGATGCAAATTTGGGTCGTTCGATCGTGGGTCCTTTGGAAAGAATCTATCTTGTAATGACAATGATTGTCGGTATGGAAAAACCAAGTCCTCGAATCAAAGCCATGGATGTTGGCTGAAATGGCAAATTGAAGGAAGGAAATTGTTAGGTAATCTTCAAGCAACAGCCTCCCCAGTTCACAGCTCGACCCTGGGATATGATCATGTTAAAAGGACGTGAAAGAAGCACATTCTCTCTTGTCTTTCTTCCCCCTCCAGTCAACTCACATTCTCTCTTGTTTTTTCTCATCATTCTCACTCGTTCTTTTCTCGTTCTCGCTAGTCGAAACATTTGCACAACAACATCACAACAAAATCACAATCAACTGAAACTCATCTAATACCGTCACAATGAAGTTCTCTACCGCCGCTATTATCTCCACGATGGCTTGCTCCGTCCAGGGTCACTACTTCTTCGATAAGCTCATTATCAACGGCAAGGAGACTGCCAGCAACGAGTACGTTCGTGCCAGCACTCGTCCTACCAAGTACAACCCCATCAAGTGGGAGAACGTCCGTGACAACTCCACCCCTGACTTGGACGACATCATCTGCAACCAGGGCGCCTTTGCCAACGCTGGCAAGACCAAGACTGCTGAGATCCAGGCCGGTTCCAAGGTCGGCTTCAAGCTCGCCGTCGGCGCTACCATGCAGCACCCCGGCCCCGGTCTGGCCTACCTCTCCAAGGCCCCCACCACCGCTCAGGCCTACAAGGGTGACGGTGACTGGTTCAAGATCTACGAGACCGGTGTCTGCGATACCAAGAAGGACTTTGGCCGTGATGCTTGGTGCACGTGGGACAAGAACGTCATCGAGTTCAACATCCCCAAGGACACTCCCAACGGCGAGTACCTTCTCCGCGTTGAGCACATTGGTGTTCACGGTGCTCACGTCAACCAGGCTGAGTTCTACCCTGCCTGTGCTCAGATCAAGATTGTCGGTGGCGGAAGCGGCAAGCCCGGTCCCACCATCAAGTTCCCCGGCGGCTACAAGAAGACCGACCCTTCATTCAACTTCAGCATCTACGGCGGCTACAAGCCCTACCCCATGCCCGGACCTGCTGTCTGGACTGGCGGAAACTCCGGCTCCAGCTCTAGCTCCAACTCTGGTTCCAGCTCCAACTCTGGTTCCAGCTCCGGCTCCTCCGGCTCTGGTTGCTCTTCTTAAATCGTCTACGGACAGTTGCCTAGAACGAGTCTGATGCCTGTGCGGACACGCTTGTACCTGTTGGATGAGCAGTAATCGCGGTAATAAATGAGTCTTCAGTTCTTCTTCAAACCTCTGGATAGGCTTGTTGTTGTTGCGCAGGGCGCAGGACGAGAAAGAGAGGTTATGCTCGATCTGTGATGGAGCGTAGCTGAAATAACAAGTGAGAATTTTCTTCTTCTTCTTTAGTAACTAGTTTTACAATATACTTTGCGGACTGCACATATTATTTTAACCTTGACTATTCCATCTTCCTGAATACGAGTGATTTGCTGGTTGGTGTATTCAGTGCTATACCTTTAATGCCAGAAGTGAAAGAGTTGTCACACTTGTGTCTCCATTGCCCTGACACGCGACCTTATCTTGTGGATTACTTAAGCTGAAGCAAGCAGCAGTGAGTGTCTCAGCTATCTAGAGTGTTTCTAGAATGCAAACAGACCACATGAAGAGTCTGACAGGGTTACGTCAGTTGGAGCATGGGGCACGTGCCTGTTAATGATCATGTCAACAGAAAACTAACCCAACAGGCCGCCTGCAACCACCCTTGTCGAAAACAGCCCACTCGGTTACTCTACAGACTGTGTGTGGTACATTGCCAATCTTCAAGTCTTGGTAAGTTCGACACGAGTTTTGTACAACTAGTAGTTCCCTCTAGAGTTGAGATATCGAGGTTTAATTTAGACTTGCTTTATGGTATCAAAACATGTCAGCTATTCATGACCCCACTTGGAGTATCTGTGTTAAACCATAGAATACAAATGCCGTTATGTCGAACATAGCCTGGTTCACTCACCCACGCAAGTTTTTAATCGGTTTAGGAACGACATTCTCTGCTGATCCAACAGAATGATTCGTACTTAAAGAAACAGACCCCCAGAGCACGGTCGAGAGAATAATAATCTTTCAAACCACAATAACCTACAAAATTCAAACACCTCCAGTTGAGATGACACCACCGCGTTCCGAGTCTGATAAACTAGCCAGGTTCGACAGGGTTGCAAATACATACATCGTTCCCGTCCTCCTTCTTGTCGCCAACTTGGCAGCATATTTTATTTACGACGGGGCCAACATATCCGGAATTCTTGTCTTCAATATCATCGCCAGCATCAATCTGCTCAGCGCTGCTCTCAGAGGCCAACGAACCTATTCGCACGCCACACATGATAGGCCCCGATGGTCTTGAGGATCTCGAGACAAGTGAATAGTGGAGATAGCAACTCACTGCTTATGTCTTGTACTGTGATACAGATTCTGAGAGTAAACAAAACTTTATCACTGTCAGGTAAAGACATTATGTCAGTGAAAGGGGTCAGTGGGTTCGGGATGAGCTGAGATTTGCCATGTACCTGAGGTCCCTGCAGAAACAAACTGTTTATCAGGTACCATAGCCTAGATAGGAACAGCTTGATATCTCAACTGGAATATCTCTCCCAGTCGCATGGGATGGTGGGCCTTAAATTCATTGCCGCGAAGGTTTACTGCAGGATATCAGCAACTCATCATGTCTGAGAAAAAGCGCAGAGCCATTTTGCTGAGCATGAGAGGACAGAGTGTAAATAGAGGGTGATGGTCTGCTTGGTTTGATCTTGATTGTCCAACGAGCGGCAGCATTGATTGATGCGCTCAAAAAGTACCAAGCACAGAGAGACAAGCGGAGTTGGCAGCTGTAGTTAACATTAATCGGTATCACAAGTATCAAATCTAGCCTAGGCTTCCTCCTTATAAACATCATACTTGTACTGCGCTCCTGGATGATCACCACGAAGTCCCGCTTGTCCTCGACCATACACCTTCTCACGTGCTGTAGAAGCTTCTCCGTCGGCGTCTTCTTGGGGATATAGACCTCGGCGTCGAAGCTCGGGGATCAGCAGATCAACCACGTCTTCAAAGGTTCCTGGTGTGGTCACGTACCCAATGTTGAAGCCATCCAGATCTCCCTCCTGGATCCATCTCTCCATCTCGTCCGCAACGGTTTGCGGGCTGCCAACTGACACGGGGCCAAGACCACCGATGGCAGCTCGCTCAGCAATGACGCGAGGAGTCCACTTGGGAATCTCTTCACTCGTGGTAGTGAATGCCTCGAGAAGAGTGCGCACTTTGTTTGCCTCGGTAGAATCGTCGACAGTCAATTCTTGATCGACAGGGACCTTGGAGAGATCAATGCCTGTCCATCCGCTGACGAGAACAAGACCTCCAATAGTTGAAGCATACTTCTGCGCTTCCTTGAGCTTCTCTCGGGCTTCCTCATCTGTGCGGCCAACTATGGGAGTGAAAGTAGCAAAGAATTTGAGGGACTGGGGATCTCGGCCCAGTGCCGCCGCCTGTTTGCGGATCTCTCCAATCTTTGGCTTCAGAAGTGAAGGGGAATGAGACGAGACAAAAATTCCCTCGGCGTGGGTTGCTGCAAACTCTGATCCGGCTGAAGACGTGCCAGCCTGGAAAAGGAAGGGAGTGCGTTGAGGCGAAGGATCAACAATGTGGCGGGTGTCAAGGTCAAAATACTTGCCGTGGTGGTGGATGGTCCTGATCTTGTCGGGGTCGGCGTAGCTGTCGTTGTCGGGGTCAGGAGCAATAGCATCATTGGCCCAAGAGCCTTCCCATAACCTAAATATGTTATATTAGCAGTCAGTCTCGACTGTCTTGGGTGATGTACTAACTTGTAGAGAACCCTCAGATATTCATCCGCCTGCGCATATCGCTCATCATGAGGAATTGGATTATCGAGACCAATAGCTTTGAAGGCAGTCTTTTTCCAAGAAGTAACAATGTTCCAGCCAATTCGCCCTTTGGTGAAATGATCAAGAGTAGAGAATCTCTTGGCTAGGAGAAAAGGTGGTTCGAATGATGTAGAAGCAGTTATGGCAAATGTCAGGTTCTTGGTGACGGCCGCCATGGCAGAAATTGGCTGGAATTGTCAGTGCTGGGTAGATAAAACAGTGGGAAACTTACAATAGCCGGGTCTGTGACTGGCCATTGGGCTGCTCTTCGGATGCAATTATCAAGGCTTCCTTCGTAGGTGTCGTAACCTCCGTATGTATCTGCCAGAAACAAGGCATTGATACCGCCCCTGTCTAGCAGCTTGGCAAGATCGAGCCAATACTGAAGGTCTCGCTTTGTGGCTGACTTATCCGCTGGGTTCTGATATAATGAGTTATTCATCTATGAATCTCTGGGGGGGTATCTACCTTCCACTGGCCAGGTGATAAATGGCCGATCGTGGACATGTCAAATGCATTGAGCAAAATCTGTTTCCTTTCGCCTCCATTGCTCTGTGTGGTTGAAGACTCGTTTATAGACATATCGAATTGACCCAAGGGTGTTTTTCACTCCAAAATATGATCAAGTATAAGCAGATGAACTGATACACAGAACATAAAATACAATAAACTACACTGACTATTCAGCTTGCGATACCGGCCTACTATATACCCGAAAGTAAATGGCTCGACGGAATCACGCCTTTGTATACGGTCCACAAGAATGTTATCATTGGCAGGTGGTTATTGATTGATGTAGATTGGCATGGAGTGTTTGGCCGTTTGATCTGCTTCACCCACCTGCAAGAGTCGCGTCATCTGGGACTGCGATATCACAATTTGACACTAACGCTGTGTGCCACCACCTCCACTTGGCAATCTTGGCCGATATGATAGATGCGGAGTATGCATGGAGGTGTTCTGATATCAACATGAGCTATGCCCATCGGGCTTGTTGTAGTCGTTGTCGATGACAATAGCATTTTTAATCAGGTCTAGACATTGATCTGGTTTATAGCGGAATTAGATACTGAATAGTAATATTACGTTACTTTCATGACAGAGATAGACGGCATTTATGCTAACACTGTCTCTTCAACATCTTTACTACACTCTGGAATTATGTTCATTCTCTAGTAAATCTACAGCCTCAAGTCATCCCGTTCACCTGAACTGCAACCCTATAGCAACATATTTAAGAGCTAGAGTCAGGCTCACTGGTTCTTCGGACATGTGGGCTCTTGGAATCTTCAGTAGGTGACTGGATCTGCACTTCCTCATCTTGCAGTGCGGCCGGCTCTTCAGCTTGGGGACTATTGATCGTTAGAATGCATATGGAATCAATGACAGTTGTCCAACTCACTCTCTTCGCTTCAAGTAGAGGTGTAGGGCATGCGTTGCGATAAGGAGTGCAATTGCACAACCCAACGTGAATGCGAAACCCTTGGGGAACCGAGGCGCTTCAACTGTTGGGTAAACCAACAGAGGGGTCCATGCTGTAGAAGACTGTGAGATGGCGTTGATCAAGACCAACGTAAAGGCTCGCTCGGATGGTGAAGCACGCAGCTGTGTGTTGACCCAGCCGTGGAAAACACTCGACATGGAATAGGCTGAGTAGATGGTCGAAAAGGCAAACCATAGCGCTGACTCGGGGACATTCCAGATGACCAGGATAATCAGGCCGATAATGTTCCAGACGTGAGCAACAGTGATGGCCCAGGCGGGACCAAGAACGAGGTCAGAGGCAAAACAGATGAATAGCGTGTAGAAAATGCCGAGACCGGGTGCAATAGTTCCCAACTCGTTGACTCGGGCAGGCGAATATCGGTTCAAACTCTTAATCCAGAGCAGAAAGCTACCAGAGCTTCCATGAATTCCAGCATTCCAGAATAGAACATCGACCAGGATGATAGCCCAGAACTGATATTTAAGAAAGATGTTCTTTAGGTCGCTCAGCTTGAATTTTCCGTGAGACGCGTGTCCCGCCCTCTTCAGCCGTTGTTCGCCGACATCAATATCGTGCTGGGTCAATACTCGACGGTTGGGCTGATCAGGGGTGCCGGGGATGACAAAGAAGCCTAGAATACCGACGGGAATGGTGATTAGTGCGCAGATGATGTACATCCAGCGCCAACCTTCAAGGCCATGTACACCATCGAGACGGGCTGAAGCACCAGCTTGGATGAGACCGGCAGTTAGGGTACCCAAGGATAGACCAACGTAGAAGATGCCTCCTCGGCGAGCGATTTCATCACCACGATACCACGATCCTGAAATGTTAGCTTACTTCAGTCAATGGTGTGAAACACCCTTACCGAACAAATAGTGCATGACGGGGAAAAAGGCAGCTTCGAACCATCCGACCAGAAATCGATACGCAGCCAGCTCAGCAAAGCCGGTGACGCGGTACTGCAACAGTGTAAAGATTCCCCATGCTATGTCGAGGAATGGAATTAAATAATGGATGGGGATATATGTCAAGAGGAAAAAGAAGGGGATCTGGCCAGTGACGGCACCAATGATGTAGAATGTCTGTAGCTGGACCAGCTCATTGCCTTGGAAGCCAAGATCCTCCTTGAGACCAGCGACATAAGCGTTGTCTGTACTTGTTAGTCAAGCAGTGGTGACGTTTCAGGGCCATACATACTCAGATTAGATTGATCAATATACTTGACCCAGTATGCAATAACAGCATATGGAACAATCAGAGCATCCAACTTGGTGATAAGTTTTCTCTCTTCTTTTGTATCTGTGTCTGAATACCATTTGATGTGGTACCATTTATTCCGCACAGGGCCAGGCATGACGGGCAAGTGTCAATGTATGATTGGCGAAATGCAGGGTATACAAGCCGACAAGAAGAAAAGCAAGCTCGAAGGATCAAGAGTAAGCCGGTAGATCCAGAATAAGAAAAGTAAAGAAAAACTACCGGCTCTTGTATTTAAGCTTGACAGGTCCCCCCATCGACATGACCGCGATCGGCATCTAGAGAAGAAATAGAACTGGTAAAGGGGTGCGTTGGTCCGGTGCCGATTGCGCAATAAGGAGGAGGTTGCATAATTGTGTGGTACGTGTGGTGGTATGGCATTATCTCTTGGGGATGTGATGTGACGGTGGAGGGAAATGATAGTACGGCTGGGCAAAATCGCGCGAGATCAGAGGTGCGTGTTGTCATAATAATCCTAGGAGCAAAGTAGCGCTATCATAATTTTTTTTTGGTCTGGGAGGTGAGCCGTGCTAAGTTGATTCAAGTAAGAATGAATAATAATCAGCTTTCTCTTCGTTTGAATTTATGCTGTTGACAAATAGATTGTGTTGGACGATGTCTCTACCTGGTAGAGCTGGTGTTACTGTCGGATTCATTGTCTTGAGATGACACTTCACTATTATCCCATTCTCGTTATTTTTTAGCGTTCGTTAAACCTGTAGTTAAAGTAGAATCCTAACCTAAAGAAATTCATTAGCTCTCAGCCTGAGAGATCGCTGCAAGATTATCTCTCATGGATATCAGGGGTGGGAGTGAGTGGATGGCGTGCTTCTCCCCATGAATTGACACCATAGATTGGTAACTGACTGAGTCAGTTTTTACGTCTGCACAAATAATACAGACCCCAATCTGGTCATGGCTGAAAGTCGAGGACCAATTGGACAAAGGACGGTAGAGATTAAATGAAGGAGCAACGCAATTGGCCTGTACGAAGTTATCTTGGATACGAAATTATTAGCGAAAATTCACGAGCGGCCGTCACATCAGTAGGTTAAACGTCTCTCGCGGCATTGGGTTTGTTTATTTGGTGCTGTATGACATTCTCACTATCGGAGTATCACTGCTTGGTGATGTTGCAGAGGTAGTGTTGCCCAGTAACCCATCCGATTTTGTGTCGACATACTTACTCATCAGGAACGTTCCATTCTTCAAGACAATGAAAGCCATTCAACATTTACCCTGTATGCATGGCACAAATATCGATAAACAAGGTCAATACCCTTGAGGATTGATTAAACCACTTGTGGCAGCTTATTCTACGTTGGAGAACGGACAATGTAACTGGATATGGCATACGCCTTGTTAGCTCTAAGCATGCCATTCACTTTAAACTGCTATAATATCTAAGTTCAGTAGTCCATAGAACGTGGTTCGTGAAGTTGGTGGGAGAATCATCAATTGGTACTAGTTGCCCGCTAACTCAGTCTCGGGAGACCAATATTCTAACATGAAGGGCGTCAATACCATGGAGGCTGGTCAAGTGCGGCGGAATGGTTCCGGGAGTAAGTCCAAGATGTGGATAGCTGCCGAGGTCCAGAGCGTCACCCTGGCACATCAAAGCCAGTAGAGTAGTCTAAACCTGGCATTTCATTGCTATCGGAAAATAGCTCAGCCGATTTCGACCGATCGCTACAGTTAACTGGGACTTGACATGTCGCTTTGTGTAGTTGGATTTCGGTAGTGTCGTTGGGTGGGTGTCTCTTTGTAGAGGGTTTCCTCTAGTGACTGACAGCTTCTTTCGAGAGAAGCCATGACCATTCTCGTGTCAGGCCGATATGTGTGTATGTATCTATCGAAGTCTCATCAACAATTGCTTGCAAACTCTTTGGTTGGGTAACTTTCCTGAGGTGAATGAATGGATGATATTAGACCCTTGCAAAGACACGAAATCACAACCGACTGCAAGCTGTGATGGTAGTACAGATTGTATAGATCAAACCAACTACATAACAGTGCTCTTGCACTACATACTAAGCACCAGACGCCCCTTCAAGTGCTTATCCATATACATCTCTGGTAGATTCGGCACATCGTCAAAAGACACCGTCGTTACATGCGACTTAATGCCGTGCTTGTCAACCATAGCCATCATCTCATCAGTCAGAGTCTTGTTAGCAACAAGACTGCCCCTGACAGTGAGCTCCTTGAAAACAACATCAAACGCACTGAAATGGAATCCGTCGGCGGGTAGTCCCAGCACAACACATATGCCGCGCGGGCGTAAGATCTTTAAACTCCATTCGTTCGCAGGTATATCGTCAGTGCATACCAAAACGGCAGATACACCACCTGCGGTACCGGTGAACTTCGTGATAGTTTCAACGGCATTCTTGTCGTTATAGTTGACGACAAGGTCTGGTCGGAGGTTCTCTGGGCCTACTTCTTTGGCAAGATCGAGGCCTTCCTGACGGTTATCAACCGCTACAGTTGGATGACCGAGGGCTTTGAAGAACTGGATGGCCAGCTGACCAAGGCCGCCAATTCCAACAACGGCGACTGGCTCCTTTTCTGAGTGGTCTAGTTTGGCAGCTGTGATGCCACCCCAGACGGTGGCCTAAGAAATGTCAGTATGGTCTATCATAAAACCAAGGAAGATTTGTACTTACACCAGCGCACATCAAAGGGGCCGCCTGTTCAAACGACACACTATCAGGAATGAGCACTGAAGTGCGAGAGTCTGCCACAACATATTCGGCAAAGCCACCGTCATTCATGATGCCCGCCATGTCCTTGTTCTCACAGAAACGCACATCAGGTTGAGACTCTAAAGGAGGCTCCTCATGGAAATTCTTGCACCCGTTACAGGAACCGCAAGGATGCTGCAGATTGAGAAGACCGACACGTTGGCCAGCCTTCCAGTTCTGGGAAGCCTTCGCGCCAACCTTGGCGACTGTTCCGACGGGTTCGTGAGATGGGGTGAGAGGCAATTTGGATTGGTAGACCCCTTCGTAGACTTGGTAATCTGTGTGGCAGAAGCCTGCTGCGGCGACCTTTACAAGGAGGTCATGGTCACCGATACTGGGGATGGGGACATCTTGCAGTTCGTATTTCTTGTTGAACTGGTTGGTTGTTAGTCGCCGTCAATTATAATGTCAATATGTACACATACTTGGACGAGCCTCGCGGCTTTCATAGTTCTGGGCAAGCTGTCGGAGGACATGATTCAAGATTTATGTATATTGAAGCTTAGAGGTGTATAAGTTACCGAATGGGTAGAGAAACATAGCAGCAGACAAATTAATTAAACAGATGGCACATGAAGAACGTATTGGTGGAGAGAGACGGTTGGTGATGGTTACGTCACAAATCGTAGGCGTCATAATTGGATATTTGCTGTAAAGCCGCTCCTCCAGTGGATATCATTTGCTTTGCAGTGTTTTCATTGTGTTCTTATCACAGACGTTACTGTACTGTACGACAAGACTACGGAGCAGTCGGATATTCTTTTCATGAAATATATGGGAACAATTGATGCATATATAACGTAGGTATGCGACTGCTCGTCATGCTCTTACAAGAATTCATGTGGGGTTAACGTCATGGGTTGTAGAAACTGACCGGGATACTCGGTTCCTTTGCGATGTTCCGATCATCGAGACGGCACATCACTCACATGGTTCAAGTTGACGGATGGTCCCTCGACACATCTTCCACAGAACTTTTCACTGTTGGTTGCAATTCAACCCCCATCATGTGCACTCTTTCCGAATCCATCAACCTGCTTGGCGAAATCGAAAGATTCTTTGCTTCTAGGCCTTTGTTCGCGATGCTTCTAGCTCGCATCTCACTCCACTTATCTCCAAAAACACTTGATTATTTCTCCTCATTCCCGCTTTCCGAATGCCGAATCATATGACGAAACTATCAGATGCTCCTGTTCGGCATTAGCAATCTCCGTGGAGAAGATGGCTGTATTCAGCTAAGCTGCGGGGTTATCGGGAAAGATATAATAATCGTTGATAACCGTCATCAACATCGGAATCGTCGAATCTGATAATCACCCGATTTGAGAGCTATCAATCAATCAATCACACCTACAGCAACTATACAGGTATTTCGCGTCTCAAAATGTCCGACACTGGTCACTGTAATTGCGGCAGCATCACTGTCAAGGTGGCGCCCGAGTTGCAAGATGGTCCGCTCGTGTGTTACTGGTGAGTTGTCTAGATTTACCATTGCAATATTTGATGCTTTATTGACTTTTCTAGCCAAACTTGCAAGCGAGCTGGCGGTGGTATGTTGTCAAGGATCAATAAGTTAAGCCACGATCTAACATTGCGAAGGGTACTCAATCAATTTTGTAGTAGACGATGATCAAGTCACGATCGATGATGCAAAGGGTACATTGTCAACATTTGTCGACAGAAACACAGCAAGCGGTAATGAAGCCAAGGTATATTCTACATGTCTATTTAATCGTGTGCGAATTATCAATAACAGATGTCTAGCGCCAATTCTGTAGTGCTTGCGGAAGGTAACTTATGCCACGACTACTCATATACACGTATTGGGCAATAAATCGCCTGTGCTAACTATTCACAGCCCAGTTGCAACAAAGTGCCAATCACGCCCTGACAAGACTTTTGTGAAAGCATCACTTTTTGACGAAATACCCAGACCGGCTGCCGAGTCATTCATCCGCCGTCGCCACTCGTGGCAGCCAGAAATACGAGGGGCTACGCAAAGATAGACAAAACACTCACTATATGAAAAATCCAGGGGTCAGTTATAAGCGGTATGGGACTAATTACTCAACGGTTATATGTATTGAACTCGGAATGCAAGGAATCGATCGATTAAGGGCACGATCTCAGATTGACTTTAGCCAAACGCACGTCAACGTTGTTTCTATAATGAGAACCCACAGTATGGGTTACGCAAGTCGGAGGACTCATTACTTGGCAGGCACATGAAACGTTGGATGGGCTTGGTGTGCAGGGGTACAGTCTCAGAATGACTCAAACACACGGAAACAAGAATGGCAACTTGAGGACAGTCACAATCACAATCATATAACACAAACACACAATATACTCGGTCAACTCATATCATTGGTCATATGGCTATATACTCTTGAGACGTCTCGCGCCAAGTACAAAAATGAGTGTTGCCACCAGGGCAATTCCAAATATCCTCTTCTAATCCATAGACCATTCCGCTTCGGAAGGAGTCTCAGCTTAGGCGGCCTGGACAGCAGGACCGGGGATCTCGTAGCTGGAGAACTCCTCGTAGAGGTTGAACAGGATGCCAGGGTCGGTGGCGGTGTAGAGCTCGGTGGCAGGGACACCGTCGTCGAGGGTGGCGGAACCGCCGCCAGTGACCTTGATGTTGATGCACTGGGGGTAGTTCTGGGCGCCGTTGTCCTGGCCAGCGGAGTGGAGGGCAATGATCTCGTGGCGGAGAACGTAGTTGCCGGCGGCAAGGTCGGAGGGGATCTCAATGTCCCAAGAGAAGCTGTCGGCGATGAGCTCGTCGGAAGCCCAGGTACCGGGGTTGGAGCCGGAGATGAGACCCTTCTCGGCGATCTTGGTGAAGGAAAGGCTGCCGGCCTCAGCGCTGGCAAAGTCACCAGAGATGGGGGCAAGGTAGTCGATGACGGGGCCGTGGTGAGACTCGGGCCAGGTGTCCCAGGTGACAGTGACGACGTCACCAGCGGCGACGGTCACAAAGCCAGAGACGGACTTGGCAGACTTGTGGCAGGCAATGTCGGAGGTAGAGAAGGACTCGGGGCCAACAAAGCCGTTGTCCTGGTTGGCAGCGGCCCAGCCGACAGCATCAGCGGGGGCACCGCTGGGGATGCCACCAGTGTAGGTCTCGCAGTCGGCAACGACTTCGGCGACGTGACCGTGGGCGTTGACAGTAGCCAACAAGCTAGCAGCCAGGCAAGCGTAGAAGGAAGAGTGCATTTTGAAGAAATAGAAGAGGAATTTGGAACCTGAAAAAAAAGAAAGAAAGAATGTGTGAAAGTGAATGAAAGAAGAAGTGAATGAGTGTGATGCTGAATGAAAGAGAATAAGTCCAGATGGTCAAGAGAAGATGTCTTTATATATACATCTTGTTCAAAGTACGAATATGGGGCATGTTCTCACAACGGAGAGTTCTATCCGTCTGAATTGTTATTACGGGAACGTGTCGATCTAGGATTAAGAAACGACTAGTGCACGGGATTCATGCAGGGCTAACTCGCTTGCGCTGGCAATGCTACCTTGGTCAGGGCAGCATGTTTGAGGTTGAAAGGGAGGTTAAAAAGTTTTGCTTGATTTTTTTCGGAACTGCACAGACTGGGTGACAAAAAGACATGAGACGACACTTCGCCCATTACTGCAGGTTCTTAGTGTTGGGCCAGTCCTGTTGCTTTTCTGTCACCTACTGGGGATAGACTGGACCTGGTCCCCCCTTATTCAATGTTAACCGCGGGCAGTCCATCCGACGTCCAATCGGACAAAGGTGGATTGAGAGTGGGCAATGCGGTCATGACGTTTGCTGATCTTATACCACTTGATCAATCTGAGACTTGAAATTCAGGTACAGCGGCCCGGTTCAAGGATGAGGGGACTCATTACTCAGTCTGTGCTTTTTCGGACAAAGTTGGTACTGTATCTGGGTAGACTGAGAAGCTGGTATTCCCGGATATTGACTAGTCTAACAGGACAGAGCAAGACATGGGCATGGGTATGGGTATGGGTGCGGTCAGGTCAGGTTAGGTCAGTTGATGTTACTACGGCGGTAGATGTGACAGTGCTCTAACCGCTTTTCAACTAAGCTTGTTGTGGTTTCCTGTCAAAAAATAGACGCTGTCGAAACTGACTAACGTTAACGATTAACCTAGATCTAAGGTTAACATCTACTCTGACTCGTAGTTGTGTTGCTGTCGTTGCTTGGATAAATGCACAGTTCACGTTCCCCCTTACTTGTCTCAGAGTCTAGCTTAATTGCTAAATGTCACATGCATGAAATACTTAATTGTTAACCTTATGCGTAGGGCTGCGATCGCCTCATCTTTTGCAGTTATGTAGGGTAACACCACGATAATCCGCCATGAACATCCCGTAGCATCACGACTTTAACCCTAACGGTTGACAAGGCACAGGGTAGCAGTCAATGACAATCCAGTGATTACAGATTTATTACAAGTAAACAAATTCTCTTCATCCTGCCCCCCGCCCCTTTTTCCACTGTCTCCGTTTCCCTCTGTTTCGTCTTGACAGGGTTACGTGTCAACCCCGGTCGTCCCACTCACGCCAAGTTAAGAATATCCTGAAGAACCCTGAGCGAGGCAAAAAGCTGGTTGTCGTGGTATTTCCGCGCGACAACCTGTAATGCCACTGGGGCGCCTTCAAAGTCGGAGTTTTCCCATAATTCTTTGACATGCCGGCATTCATCGCTCAGTGGCACATACTCAGCGTCGTATTGTTCTCCGGCTTCCACCTTGATAGGGGTTGGCACAACTGCAGCAGGGTAATCTACCAGGTTATAGAGCGACGTGTAGTTCCAGTAGAAAGCAGTGTCATGTGCTGAAGCAGGCCCGACAAAGGCAGGACCCAGGACGATATCAACATCCTGGTCATTCCAGCTTTTGGCAAAAGCCCACCGGAATTCATCCCTTTCTCTTCGCAAATGACTAAGATCCTTGGCCGTCTGCATTCCCGTCGACGCAGCATCTTTCCATATCCACTCCGTAAGGTCGTGCACCGGTTCCCCTGTAGCAAGGATGGTCTTTTTGACATCTTGCCCGTCAGGCCAGTACATTCGTCGGATCTTGGACCAGCCGTCTTGGGAACCCCAGACTTTGAAGTCCTTGAGTTCCACATCACGTTGGTACTTTGGGTTTGATAGGAGGCTCTTCGCCCAGGCCAAGGCTCTCATGACGGGCGGCTGCGGTTGAATGTAACCATCGTTCATTATGAAGCCGATTTTCAGGGGCGTCTTCAGGGGCGCTTCCAGGCCAGTCCATGGAATTGGGATCAGTCGTGGGTCTGAAAGATGAGGCTTGACCGACAGAACACACTTCATAAACAGGTCCATATCCCTGAGACTGCGGCACATCGGTCCGGTAGAGACCAAGACGTTCAATTCAGCCGGGAATGGATTCGAGTCAAACCCTCGGGTGGGGAGAGTATATGAGGTAGGCTTGAACCCATAAATGCCACAGAATGCAGCTGGTCCACGAATACTTCCACCAATATCTGTGCCAACACCCAAGACGGAACCTTTCATAGCGAGCAATGCAGCTTCACCGCCTGTCGATCCACCGGCTGAGAGGTGAATGTTAAATGGGTTCAGCGTCCGACCCCAAAAGGAATCGGTTTCGAGATGCATGATCATCTGCGGCTGGTTCGTCTTGCAGTAAAAGACGGCACCTAGACTTCGAAGAATGGCGACCATGTCGCTGTCTTCTATATCATAGGCAATGCTGGCATAGCACCCTTGGGAGGACGTGGTGCCAGCAATATGCATATGCTCCTTGATACTAACAGGAACACCGTGGAGAGGTCCAATAGGTTTGCCATTCTTGGCTAAGTAGTCGTCCAACTCCTTGGCCTGGAGAATTGCCTCTTCCATGAACCATTGTGTGAGACAGCATGTCAACTGGTGAGCGATGATGGAGCGTTTGCAAAAGGCAGTAGCCACCTGAACAGCAGAAAATTTGCGACTGGCAATGGCATTGGCCAGGCTCACTGCGTCATATTGCTCAGTGATGGATACCTCTTCTGGAGTCAAGATGCCACAGGTAGACGGGATATCAGAGACATCAGTTGGTGGGTTCTTGATGAGTGCTATGGGGAGATAGTATTCTGGAGGAACCTTTGCCTTGAATGCTTCAAGCAGAGCTGCTCGCTTTACTTCAAAGTCTGGTGTGCCACGGGGAACTGGTTTGGGTTGAACAACTGGTAGGCCAGAGGGGATGTGCGGATGTATGTCTTCAAAGACACCTTCGGATGCAGAATCAGGTTGGACATCTTCAAAGGATGTAACAACGGTCATGATGATTGATGAGATAGGGGAGGCAAAATGTCACAAGGTTTGGTGAGATATGGATTGATCAATATCTTGTTCAATACTACTTGGGGACTCCTCATTTATGTCGTAAATGTCTTATCGAGATGATAACCATTCTCCTCACCAGCAACACGTGCCACAGTTTTGTCATGCGCAACCTGAAGAGACAACCCAATCAACAGCTTATCATCAAGACTAGGCCGAACATTAGAGCAAACATGAGCTAGACTATTGGCTTCGGTTACATGTAAGACTGTGTATGATTGGTTGGCCATCTGCCAAAAACGCCTCCTCCGCGATGCCATGGCATGTGGTTCCCCAAGTGGCTGCATTATCCGTCGTAGGACAATACGAAGCGCAATGACCCCCGAGGAACAATTCTATGGAATTAACCCATCGAGGGACAATACTAAGCGCACTGGCCACGATGAACAATGTCAAAGTTGGTTGACTAGATGTATTCAGTTGACCCAATCTGGATGTGTTACTGGACATATGATGGGACAAGTCAGGAATTGGCCGACTAGATAGGTTCGTGTGATTGTTTTTATTCGTCAAAAGTCATCTCTGTGTTGGTTTGTTTGTGGAAAGATGTTGGATGAATGCTAGTGGCGAGATATTCTGTAGAGGCAATCATCCGCTGCTTGCCCGTAGTATCGGAGTATCTTGTATCACATGGCTCAAGTATTTAAGTATACCGTTGTGCTCACATTCGGCATCAACAGCAACTCAACTTCTCATTTCAATTTGTCTTGAATTACTGCAACGCAACTTTCTCCAGCATGTCATCTGATGTTCCTGGTACGGTACACCTCGTGGACTTGAATCACGATATGCATGCTCGTCATGCCAGTGGTTCGAACGATATCGTCCTCGTACCTACGCCCTCTGATGATCCAAATGACCCTCTGAACTGGACTCCCCGTCGAAAGTTGTTGTCCTTGATTTGCCAGAACCTGTGAGTATACAAGTCAGCATTTACTATCACAGAATGGTCATTGACATAATCAGTTACACCTTCTTCTGTGGCATAGCTGTCTCAACCGTCTACTCTGTACTAGTTCCTCTCTCGGTCCAATCTGGAGTTTCTATCGCGACTCTCAATGAAGGAACCGGCTTCATGTTTCTCTTCCTCGGCTGGGGTCTTCTCTTCTGGCAGCCTTTTGCACTGCGATATGGCAAGCGGTTGGCGTATCTTGTCTCGATCCTTGGGGCTATCGTAAGTACAGGACTGTTACACCACCACCTGGCATTTTCTGGTTGCTAATGAATTATAGGGTACTAGTGTCTGGAGGTAGTCTCAACCATATGGCGTTCTTATATCCACAAACTAACATATACAGTGCCTATGTGACAAGCAACGGTGAATGGATAGTCAAATGCATCATCCAGGGCTTCTTCATATCTCCCATCGAAGCCCTCCCCGAGATATCCGTCACTGATCTTGTAAATCCCCCTGACTTCCATGTGAACCGTCGCTAACCCTCTTAGTACTTCACCCACCAACGCGGAACATACATGGGTATCTACTCCTTCACCCTAGCCGGGAGCAACTTCTTCGCCCCCGTCATTTGCGGCTTCATCGCCGAGCATCAAGGCTGGAAGTGGGTGTTTTACTGGCCCGCCATTTTCCTCGCCTTTATTTTCGTCATCCTCTTCACTTTCATGGAGGAGACCAACTATGTTCGAGTGGCAACTTCTGAGACGGCGACCAGCACGAACTCTCAGGGGAAACAAGAAGTTGCAGAGGAAAAGATTGACTCTACAACAAAAACGTTCGACCCTTCTGTTGTTGAAAACAGACAATATCCCCCTCCTAGGACGTTCATCCAAAAGATGTCTCTTTGGCAACCCTCCCCAGGACAAAACATGTTTCGTCGAGCAGTAAGGTCTTTGAAATATCTCGGCTGGCCTCTCATCTTCTACGCTGGATTCTCGTATGGCTCATACCTCATCTGGTTCAATGTTATCAATGCCACAGCTTCCATCTTTCTATCAGGACCACCATACAACTTTAGACCTTCCATGGTCGGATTGAGCTATCTGTCCTGCTGCGTTGGCGTTATTCTTGGATCATTCATTTCAGGAAGATTCAGTGACTGGCTGACAATCAAACTCGCGCGTCGCAACAACGGCGTCATGGAAGCTGAGTATCGACTCTGGCCGTTTGTAATCTGTGTCATCACAGTCCCTGGATCCCTTATCCTCTGGGGTGTAGGCGCTTCGCACCAAGTCCACTGGTTCGGCCTCATCTTTGCCATGGGGTTGTCCGCATTCACTGGCGTCATCGGCATCACCCTCAGTATCAACTATCTCATTGACAGCTACCATGATATCAGCGGAGACGCTATCGTCACAGTTATCATTGTGAGGAATACCATGTCTTTTGCCATCAGCTATGGGTAAGTACATCCACCCAGTTCGTGAACCTCTGCTAACTACTTATAGAATCACCCCATGGCTCATGAACCTGGGTTATCAGAATTGTTTCATTTCTGCTGCATTTATCGGCATGACTGCCTCTTCTGTTTTCTTCTTGGTCATCAAGTATGGCAAGTCACTTCGGGTCAAGAGCGCCGCCAAGTATCAAGAGGCCGTTGAAGAGGACAAGGTGCAGTCTGGAGCATACTGATGTCCGTCGCACTGTTCGATATGTGGAGGATATCCGGTAATTAGACAGTCAATTAAGAGACTCATATGCTCATACGCCGTCCCATAAGTGCTTGCTGTACGATGTTTATCAACCATCAAGTTGGGTGTGACTCCTCCAATATAAATATCTGGCGACGGGGACGATGACCAATTAAAAGACAGAGTAAAAAAAGAAATCTATTAAGAAATATTATACAAGAGATAGTTGTACAGCGCATGCCTTACTTTACATATATATACACGATGAAATACCTCCCAAGACGTTTCGTGAAATCTTACATCATCATCATCTTCCATCATCATCAGACACTATACCTACGCCATGATGGCCTCGACGCAAATTTCGAGTACCACATGATGCTTCCACCCTCCCAGTTCGTAATCTTTAATTATAGCATCGATCTTCTGGCAATATCGTGTCCTCATAATCGTAAATCCAACGCTGTCCTCTTTGTGAATCTTTTCAACGACTGCCCCAGCTGGAGTCTCGAGAATGACCAAGACAAAATCGGGAGTGCCGTACATAGAGACTTGGTCGAACAATTGCTTCCGGCTCATGTCTTGGAAGTGTCCTCCCGGTTTCCATCTGCAGTTGGGCTCGCCGAGATTTCTCTTACTGAATATCACATCCACACCATTTCGCACTTCAGGTGTAGGCGGTGCCTCAGATGCCCTAGGCCTATCTTGTGAGCCACGCTCCGCAAGACGGGATACCTGGGAGCTGGGAAGCTCATGGATACTCGGCTGTGATGCAGGTGGGCAAAACGTCCTGTTGTCGAACATGTTTGACATTACACCTGGGTTGTCCTGAGATGCTGGAGATGAGGCTAAATGCTCCGGGGCTAGTTTTTGCTGAAAGTCCTCTTCAGGACCAAGGGTTGGGGCGCGGTTGAGATTGTTTGGATTGACGTTAGTGTGGTTGTCTTCTGCTGTGTGCTCTCGGGATGGTTGCTCCCTATAGATTTCTGGCGAAGTTGCCAGGGGTACGTCCTGCAATGGATTTTCCACCGGTACGTCGTCCATAATGCTTCTGTCCGTTAATCCGAAGGTAAATTCAGGAACAGCTACTTCCGGCATATTGTTCGTAACGGGTGTGTGTTCCCTGATGCTCACGTTTATTGTTGGTAGAATAGGGTCGTCGACAGCGAGGCGGTTTGGAGCTGATGTCCGAGGATTGTGAGCTTCAGCAGTTGAGCTACCATTTAAACCCGCTGATGTAGGATTGGAGTGTTGAATTATGCCCTGGGTACTTCTTCTTGGCCCGAATCTATGTATGGATGTTTCCTATCCCATCGTCAGTATATGCACTCGAATAAAAGATTGTCAAGGGTACAACATCATCGTAGGAAGGGTCTTGCAAGGGGTCAGGGCTAAGGACTCCGCCGATGGATTCACCAGAGTGTTTCGAGTCTCGGATTGCTGAATTGATGCAAGACACTGGAACCTCCCAATTGTCGCAGTCAATTGGATTATCATGGCTGTTACCAGGATTCGAGGGTCTCCTGGCGATCCAGTCATCTTCGTTGTCCTCCACCTCTTCTTCGCTGGTTTCATGCTCGTGCTCTTCAATTTCTTCTTCGTACGTTCGACGTTCACGGATCCAGGCCTCCCGTTGTTGACGGATGAGTTTTTGGTTCTTTCTGAAGAAGAGTGTTATCATGAGTTTATAGATCCTATTCCAGTGTTAGCCCACTCAAATGCCCAGTGTTGTTCAAGAGGCTTACCTGAAGATGTGCTGAGGGTATATCAATGGTTTGCGATTCCCACGCTGCGCCCCCAGAGACCAAAACCGAGACCCCTGGTGATCAGTACAGAGAAAAGTATGTGTCATTTGCATGAGTTGCCGTTGGTGGGCCAAATTCTTCCATGATAGGGATTTCACCTGACGTTGCCCATTTTCCGACCAGAAAGTATATGCATAATCTTCAATGTACCTCTCGAACTTGGACTTTCTCTTACCATTATTATATCCAAGTTCTCCACAAAGATCAGACACTCGTTTTGGTTGGTCATCTGGTGCGATAAGTGGAGGAGGTTCACAATGGCAATCTAGCACGTCCATTGCTCCTTGTCTTGCCACAACATCCTGAGGCTTCGATAATCCCGATACAAGGTACTTATAGTTGGAATTAACTAGTCTTATCAGCATGGCATATCAAGAATTGACTGACACCGTCCATCAACTTGGAACTTGACAGGTGAGGTTGACTTGTCTTGTTACAGATCCGGATTACGCGTCATATTAATTTCAGGGGTTACTGTGCCGCAGCTGAGGGCAGATATATGCAGCTGAATGGAGCCAAGCCATAAATCAGCCTTGCCGCCTGGATTTTATAATATGATTCCTGTGCGTTTCACCCTTCCCAATTATCTGGTAACGAACCAGCGTCAAGTATGTGAGTTTTTACACATCGGTCAAGTCCGTCTCATTCGAGTGGCTGAAACAGTACTTTGCTGTTGTGAACGATACATAGAAACAAGTACCAATGTGCGTGCTCAAAGTCGGGCGATGAGAACTTCAGTACTAGAATACTATCGTTAGCATTCATAACTCCACTCATCTGAGAACATGGGATCCTTGCCTTAGTTGTGCAGCCAAAGTCACCAAGTCCAGAGGGACTTGACACTGATTTTGGAACCAATCAGGGGTTTGCAAGTTCACAATGAACATTTAGTTGCAAAATCTCTTTGACGGTATACTACAGCTTATAAGAACCTATAAAATCGGGTTCGGTCTATTATTAATCATGAAACTTTTGAAATCTGCGGGCAGATGAAGTTGAGACGAAAGCAGCACTAAGGGAGAGACTGACAATAGTTGCAATAGGGCGGCACCTTTAAGCGTTCGAAGGAAGCCCGAATAGGTAGTTGAATGGTTGGGTTGTAAGTGACATGTCCTATTTGCCCTATAGTCTCAGGTTTGTTTGTGGCCATGCACTAGACATTGTGATAATGGTCATAGTTTGAATGCAGTCGATAAAACATACAATTTTTTGCTATACATTGACCTGCTCATAAAGAAACCTGCTTGATGTAATTCAGCGCACTTCCAGCTCTCAACCACCGAATCTGATGCTCATGGTACGAATGATTCAGCTTGGCAGTCCACCTCGACCCATCCCTCCTCGTAACCTCCATCGTCACCTGTTTCCCCAGCTTCAGCTGCCCCTCATCAACATCCAAAAGATTGATCCTGTCGCCCAACATGATCTTGTCGTAATCGGCGGCATTGTCAAAAGTGAGTGGCAGCATCCCCTGCTTCTTGAGATTCGTCTCGTGGATACGCGCAAAACTTCGTGCGATAACGGCAACACCTCCCAGAAAACGAGGCTCCAGCGCTGCGTGTTCTCTTGAGCTGCCCTCTCCGTAGTTGTGATCTCCAATGATACACCATCGGCGACCTTGTTTCTGTAGATCCTGAGCTAGTTGGGGCACAGGCTTGATCTCCCCAGAAACTGCATCCTTGGCCTTACCAATCATATCAAGCGACGACTTTTCGGGAAGAAAGTCGTTCATAGCGCCGAGTAGCATGTTGTTGCTGATGTTCTCAAGATGGCCGCGGTATTTATACCAGGGACCAGCCGGACTGATGTGATCAGTTGTGCACTTGCCAGAGACCTTGATGAGGATCTCCATATTGCTCGCTCGTCCTTCCGTCCATGGGTGGAAGGGAGTCAGCAACTGCAGTCTATCACTCCTCGGGTCAACGATCACCTCCAACGCAGATGTGTCCGCCATAACAGGAGCTTGGAAGCGATCGGCTCCTGGTGAAAATGCGGCAGGGAGTTCTTCAGCCTGTGGTGGTAAGAATCGGAATTGTGTCTTGGCTTCGTCACCAGTGTTGATGGGGTCGGTGATAGGGTTGAAGCTGAGGTCTCCAGCAAAGGCAAAAGCGGTGGCCAGTTCTGGTGATGTTACAAAAGAGTGAGTGGCTGGGTTGCTATCATGACGGCCGGTAAAATTACGGTTGAAGCTCGAAATGACAGAGTTCTTCTCCGCGCCAGCAACGTCGACATCTTTGCGATCCCACTGTCCAACACACGGGCCACAGGAGTTGCTTAGCACAGTAGCGCCGGCGTCCCGTAATGTCTGGAGAATACCGCTCTCTTCCGCCGTGGCCCTGATTTGTTCACTGCCCGGGCTGACAAGGAAAGGTGTCTTGACTCGTTCCAAGCCAGCTTCTTTCGCTTGAACGACGAGATGACGCACTTTTTCGAGATCCTCGTAGGAACTGTTGGTGCAGCTTCCGACCATGCTACAGCTGAGCTTGGATGGCCATGAACTTTCTTTGACGTGGTTCTTGAACTGTGACAATGGGTGGGACAAGTCCGGTGTGAATGGACCGTTGATGTGTGGCTCCAGAGTCGACAGGTCAATGTCGATAATGTCGTTGTAGTATCTATCACTTCCAGCATCTGCCGTCAGCAGCTCATGTTTGTATGTATCGGCCATACTTGCAATATCTGCCCTCTTAGTAGCTGCTAGATATCGAGACATGGCAGGGGAGTAAGGAAAGATGCAGGATGTTGAACCAATCTCTGCACTCATGTTGCATACTGTCGCCATGGCGGTCGCCCCGAGTGTCTCGCAGCCTGGACCAAAGAATTCGATGATCTTTCCTTTACCGCCAGACACTGACAAAATACCAGCAAGCTTGCAGATGATGTCTTTTGATGAGGTCCAGCCTTGGAGTTTACCCGTGAGACGAACGCCCAGAACTTCAGGACAAGACAATTCCCAGGGCATACCAGCCATGGCGTCCACGGCGTCTGATCCTCCAACTCCAATACCCAACATTCCCATACCACCTGCGTTAGGCGTATGTGAATCAGTTCCGATGATCAGTCCTCCGGGAAAAGCGTAGTTCTCAAAGATGGTGATGTGAATGATACCCGCGCCAGCCTTCCAGTATCCGATTCCATATTTCCTTGATGCACTGCTCAGGAAATCGTACACCTCCCTGTGATCGCCAGCCGCTCGCTCAAGATCCTTTTCAGCACCGTATTCCGCCACGATGAGATGATCGCTGTGAATCGATGTAGGTACTCGTACACGGGGCAGCCCAGCGCTAATAAATTGGAGTAGCGCCATGGTTGCCGTCGCATCATGACATGCGACGCGATCTGGTCGAAGCTTGAGGACGGTCTTGCCCCTTTGAATGTCGTCTAGAGTCCATTCTTGTTCTGATGTTATTAGGTGACTGTATAGGAGTTTTTCTGATAGAGTGAGAGGTCGGGTGTTTGTTCTTTTTATGGTCTTGAGAGTCTGGAGACGTGATTCGTAATCGAGGGTGTTGTACTTGGGTGTGTCAACAAATGTGATGCTGGGAATGAAGAATCGTGGCACTTACTGGTTCTAAGGGACTGATTGCGACATGAGAGGTTGGAGTGGCTAATCTGCGCAATTGATTGCAAGCGTTCAATCCCCTTGTCCTCAATGAGGATGAACGTAACGGACGTTGTATATTTCGGAACATGCTGGCTTTGATCTACTCGACATGAGAAACCGTCGCTTTGTCATGAGGGTACTGCTGGTTTTTTTATTTGTTCCATTCGAATCGCAAAGCTGTTGTGCCTCGGTGATTTCACAGACGTATTCCGAAATCTCGGCGGGGGGTGGCTCCGTGGGCTATCGAAGAGGACCATGGGCTAGTCCGTCGATCCAGCCGGAGTAGTCCGCTACCCCTCCCTCGCCATAAACTGGGCACATCCGGGAGCTCAACGGAGAGATCAATTATGGTGTGTTACGTTCTCCATAGACCATTAATTGTAAACCTTGATCCCGTTCCGCACACACCAACTAGCTATCCAAGTTGGGCATATGACCAAAGTCATGGAAGGGAAAGCTCCAGCTAAACTCGGATCGGTCAAAATCCGCAAGGAAGCTCTCGATCTCGGGAAATAGTTCTGGTTCGTTACTGAAGCCCATATCGGAGAACCCCTCAGCTGGCCATGACTCCTGGTTCTGTGGTATCTGCAACGATGTGTTATCCGAGTAGATGCTTGCTTCTTGTAAATCTGAACCTGAAAACGGGCGACCAGGCATCGATCGATTGTCGCTCACGTCTTCAATAGTTCTTTGCCTCCCATCAGTGGCATGCATGCTGTTGCTCAATCGAGCCAGTTTGGATGACTGGTTGTCGTTGCACACCTTTCGGATGGTCAAGTCTGCAATCGCTCCAAAACTGCTCTGTCCTTTCTTGACAGATGGCCACCACTCTCCCCCAACAGTCAGGAGATTTGAGCAGGTCCTGAGACTTCTCGAGAGATCCGTGGTCGAGGCATTACGTCGCACAACTGGAGATGTCCAGAACGAATAGATAATTGTGGCTCCAGCTGCAAAGATATTTTGAACCGTCCGCCAACCGTGGTGAAGCCCGTGGAGGTTGTGAAGTTGTTGATAGCCCTGTAAAATCGCCGATGCATGAACAAAGCATGTCTGTAATGATTCTGCCGAGGGCTCTCGCAGGACCTGTGATGGCTGGAACAACATGACCATGGTTGAATGATACTTGATCTCCAATTTGAGCTTCCAAATCTGCCGTTGTCGCTGCTCCAAGCCATCTGGTATAAAATCATCCCCCGATACTCGATGCCACCAGGACATCAGGTTGTTCTGTATTCTTGTCTGCTCAGTTATCGGATCAGGTGCATGTACAATGAGCTTCGAAACACCAGGGAGGTGATACAGGTGAAGCTTGATGTCGGATATGATTCTGTCGAGCTCAAATTGGAAGACGGCGAACTGGGTCACAGCAACGGAGAAAAGAGCTGGTATGGGGTTGTCGACGTATCCCGAGTCCAAACCAGTGGTCTCGGGCATTTTGATGTCAAAGGTTTCATCACGAAAGCCTAGCGGTCTTCCCTGGATGGATGACACAGACCTGACTTGTCAGTAGTGGACTGTTGTTCATGGCTGGGCACATACCTATCCAGTGAGTAGATGGTCCAAAACACGAACCGCCTGATATGCTGATGAGGATGGTCCGATGGGTCCAAGGGCGATTCCTCACGGTGTACACCCAGTTCAACACAGTGAGCGAGAGCGATGTGGATGAGAGTCCAGAGGTTGACGTCAGCCGGAGTAAGCAGGCTATGAATGATCATGCAAACAAGGGCTTGGATGGATGATAGAGATATTTCGGAAAAGGCGTCTTTCGATAGGAATATGGCTGCTCGGTAATATCGTTCTGGTGGAAATTCGTATACACGTAACCGTACCTTGACGATGGCTGCGATATTGAAGGCCTGGAAGAGAATGAACGCAACTACTGGCATCGGAACGACCTCGTTGGAGGAATCTTGCGGGTTAATTTGTCGTCCATTCCAGCGAAACGAGGGGCACTGGCTGGGCCAACCACGAGGGAACGTGTCTTCGTCCAGGGACATGGATGTACATGCGTACAGTGCTTCCAGTCCGCTGAGAAGTGAAGAGGGTTCCAGCACGGGGTAGTCCGGGTGTATCCAGCGGACATAGGTCTGCACAAGTGTCAAGGCATCCTCTTTGCGTGGGAGTTCCTGGTGGTTTCAAGGGTTAGTTGGGTGTCTTATTGGTTATAATAGTGGAGGTGGTTAGAAACCTGTCGGAGGAAATTATATAACATATGATAGTATTGCCTGGAGATTTGCTGTCGATCTGACGATTCGTCTGGCCACTCCGTTCGTGAAGCGCGGTAGTTTTCTGGGTCAGTTGCAGTGTTTGAGCCTGGTGTTGATGGCGATGCTCCAATCAGATTGGCAAACAAGAGGCCGGAGCTTGATCCCAGATAGTGTCTTTGAGAAGAGTCGGAGTTGAGGGAAAGCATCCCGAGATTCATGGCAACCGAGTGAGCTTGTTCAGGTAGTGAAGAGTCTTGGTCCGGATCTGCTAACGAGTCTGCCGCTCGTTTTAGGGATGATCGAGAACCCTGGACGGACTGATCGGGTGTTTTTGCAGGTCCAGAACTGAACGAGTTGTTCCACGTCTCCTCTTCAGTGCTCGCCCTTTCATCACTTCCTGCACCACCAGACTCAAGTAAAGGGCCTATCTGAGGACCAGAAGAGAGATCAACATCTGGGAGGCGGTCTTTGATGATGTCTTCTAGCCATTGAATCCTGGCTTTGGCGCTGCCTACAAAACTGAGCAATGTCAGGATGCCGCTATTTATGATTGTATAGCAGACTTACTTCCGGGGAACCGTCAATCCCGAGTTCTGATTATCGACATCAAGACAGACTTGTCCAGCTTTGGCACAATTGGTACAGGCGGGGACCTCTCCATCACACTTCCTGCTGATAAGTATGTTATCTGAGAGAATTGGCGAGAACAAGACATTCTCACCTTGATACGCCTGACGCGACATCGTCGACATGCCAGGCGAACCTTTTTGGGCGGATTGGTTCGAGTCGCCATCGTGAAATGACGATGTATTTCATGGCTGAATGCTTGTGATGGCTGAGATGAGATGAGATGACCAATGGTGGGCGCGGTAGAAAGTTTGGCCGACTAAGACTGAGACAGGCTTGCTGGACTTGAGGTGTCTAGGGTAGCCTGGGCCATCTGCCAACTTCAAGGCTAATATTACACGATAGACAGACATTATGAGGCTTTGAACAGAAACGCCATTTTTGAACCCAAGTAATTTCATAGTGGTTTAGTCTAATTGTTATATCCTTATTCCGGGGTTGTCTTAAGAGAACCCATATGTTACGCCGTAAGCATTAACAGATCTGTCTCTATGTAAAATACGAGCTTGTGGTTGAAGGTTGTCTGGATCTGCTATGGCAGAATGCTACTGATTCGATTTATTACAGTATCTCTACTATATCCCACATTTTGATTTGATCTATTCTCAGGCAGATAATCCTGATTACTCGTTGTTCTTTGTTTATAAGTACACCCAAGATAGGCCAAGACGTTCGGCGGTTATCACAAGTCGGCGCTTAAAACTCAACATGACCGCCAAAATGACCAGTTATCCTTGTGCCAGTGAACAAACAAAACATCTTCCCCGCATGCTTCATCGCATTTAGACATTGCTTGTATTTTTTCTTAACCTTGCTTTGCTCCCACAACAATTTTTATTCGACCGTAGCAGTTTCCGACTTGAACCAACGACTCTTTGCCATGGATTCCGAAGAGCTCGAAGTAATTACTGAGAAGCTTCGGATTGCGGCTCGAACTGCGCATGGCCAGCGCGTACCATTTCGAAACATCCATTCAGACCACTACCGTCTCATCCTGGATGTCGCCATCAGAAATGTCTTGTCTACCGAACTTGCGCAATTCACATATGCCCAAATCATAGATGGACTTCCAACTGTTGACGTTTCTTGGGACAGAAGATATTGCGGTGTCTTCGGAGAACATCCAATCGATTCTGAGCACGAGGAGCTGTGCCCTGGTGCCATGGAAAAAGCGCAGGACTTCTATCAGAAGTGGGATCCTGAAATTCTTATGTTTAATCCAAAGGTTCACCCTGTCTGCCTTTTTGATATACAATTGCATTACTAATGAAGCCAGACAATCGTAGACTATCAGCGTGCCCAACTTGGTACTAAGGCTTTTACCGTGCGGTTAGTCGAGCTCGTGGCAGTGTCTCTCCACCAGATTGGGGTCATATTATTCCAGCTCGATTTTCGCATGCACAATGGAGACATCGACAGCGTCACCAACTGGAAAATGCCACCTACCGAAAGTCTCGTGGATGTCCCACCACGACCAACACTGTTTAGTCATCATGCCTACCTAGATGCAGATATATATCCTGAGGGAGTGGCTGACATCGTTGGATACTGGGCTGAGGATCGCATCCTTGGCGGTGTAACGGTGTTTGATCGCCGAACCGAGAATTCAGCAAGTGGAGAGATTCCCAATATTTACTTTCACTCATGTCGCCGACGTCAAACCCATCGTGTTTATCAACTTCGGGATGAGCAACAAGAGGCGCTTTTCGACTTTCTACTTGCAGAGACAGACTCCCGTCCTCCAGAACCAAACCCACTTCCAATCTTAAGTGACGCAAGAAACCGAGTCCGTTTCGACGCAGAGTACGCCATCACTCATCATGGCATATATAGAGACATTTGGGAGCGCAAACCAATCACCAAGGAGGAGAGAAGGATTCATGAGAGACGACCACAGTCTGATCTTGATTACCCAGAGCATGCCGAAGAAATGTTTCGGATCAACGAGCAACTTGGAATTCCTTTGCCAAAATTGCGAGAAAGGTCACCGTCATTCTAAAATTTTAGACTTGGTATGAACGGGTGTTGCTGGTAGTCATTAACTAACAGGCTTTCTTTAGTATCAAGCTATTGCTTGAAAATGAACTTATCATTATAACGTCCAGCTCAACTAGTGAGAGAAATGAACAGTAGACTATCGCATCTTTATCACTCTCATTCTTGGGGTTTCCTATCATTGTCTTATCCAGACTTCACATTACATTACCGCCTCAATCGTCTTCCCTCGCTTGCTAGCACTCTCTCTCATCAATGTCATGACGTTCTCATAGATTGAAAAGCTGATTGCTCCAGAGACCTAACACCGTCAATATCAAACCAAAGCGAATAGAGAAAGACGTCGGATTACTCACTGTAAGTCGCGCCAAACGAGCAGATGTTCCCTTCCAAAGACCAACCACACCAGACTCTCCGGCTATGGTTCTGAGACTGCTCCAAGTCCCTCCATGATTTGACCCCTGCTGGCGCTTTTGCATATTTGTCTTGATGACATCGAATGGCATAGTTGCATAGACTGTGACTACACCTGACATAGCGCCAGCTGCTGCGGGTGCAAGTTCTTGTTTGTTGACTGACTTCATTGCTGGCCTGATCGCATCAAGAAGCATGCTATAACTTGAAAACCTCACAAGCGCATTCGAAGCCTGCTTCATAGTCACCGGCATCATACCCCTGAACAAACCCCTGATGCCTTCTGACCGGATAATCGTCTGGATGGCATGGCTCGTTGATTTGAATTGGCGAGGGCCAGCCTGATCCTCGACAATCTTGGTCTTGATGTTCTCGCCAGGCGTCACAACCGTCACACTCTCGGCTACACCAGCAGCCACGCCAGCTAACATGGTTGCTACTTTAGTGGGCTTCCCAGTCTTTCCATCTCTGGGCAGACGATCACGGACGACATCAAATACAAGAAAGCGGACGGCTGACTTGGATGCATTGGAGACGCAGAAAGCACCTGCGCCGGTGTATAGAGCGCTGATGCCCGGACCTCTGACTGCGTTGATGAGGATCTGAGCTGTGGAGACTCTGACACTTGTGAGTTGCCTTCGAGTCTTCACATATTCCGTGGGATACTGTTGTTGTAAGTAAAAATACAAAGGAGTTATCGTCCGTCATACCGTAACAAGTGACTCAATGCAGCCCGCTGCAGCACCGGCGACAATTGATTGAAATGGAGTGGGGGATGCAGAGCTCATGATGAAAGTATGTCGAAAACGCTATTGGATGAATGAACCAACGGTAAATCTTGGTTCTTCATGGCATGTTTATCAAGATGGGACTGGGTGGCTAGCCAGACGCATCGGAGCCCATTCCTCTCTCAACTATCAGTAATGGTTAATTGACCCCATGGGGAAACACGGCCCTCTCCGCTTGTCCTGACGACGTCTTGAGGATATTGGCGTTTCCGTGGTGCGTGGAAGCGGAGAGTACACCCAACGGAATTACCCAACCTCGTGTGGGGATGGTGTAGATCTCGGACTACTCCAATCTGGTCAGAACCACCACTGGGATTACTCCGCCATGAAGGATCGGGAACGTTCCTACTGCCATCGTGATGCCGTTAGCTTCAGTACAGCTTGCAGATCTCTTGTATTGACATAAAAATATGAAGGAATCTCCGAAGAGGGATCCGGGAATTTGAATCACCACATTTTATCTCACGAAGGACTCCATCATGGCACCAGCCGCAACATTGATTCAAAGCCCAGCCGCATCTCTCTTTCCCCAGGGCGGATGGGATACACATCACCACATCTTTGATCGTAAGTATTGCATTAAAAAATTGAGGCATTTGAGTCTTGCTAATTACGTGACACAGCCGAAGCATTTCCCTATCACCCCAATAGACATCTCACACCTACCCCAGCCACAGTCGTGAGCTTTGAGGAGTTCAAGCGCAAGCTAGGCATAACCAGATCTGTCTTGACTCATGGGTTATCATATGGTGATGACTGCTCCTCACTGAAAGCTTTTATCCCTCAGCTGGGCATGGAAGCTACTCGTGGAGTTGGTGTCATCGACCCTGAGACAACGACTGATGCTGAGCTTCATGAAATGCACAAGGCCGGCACAAGAGGAATCAGGGTCAATCTTTACCAATACAAAGCCATGGAAGACGTTGAACTCCAAAAGATAGCACTCACAGCTCATCTACGGAGACTAACACAAGCTTCACTTCCTTGGAGCATGACCATGACAACCATTCGAACCGAGTTCTGGTCGGAGTTGGAGCCATTCATACGGGAAACAATTGCCCCTGCTGGTGTCCCTCTAATCACTGACCACTTTGCGCTTCTCAAGGGCGCCAGCATGCTACCCCTCGAGTCGCGCGATGATCCGACCAAGCAGCCAGGCTTCGAGGCTGTATTGCGGTTAGTCAAGGACGGACATCTTTGGGTAAAGCTCAGTGCTCCATATCGTGTGAGCGATCAGACACCAGACTACAAAGACCTCAAGGTCCTAGTCAGGGCATTCGTCACAGCCAACAAAAACCGCGTGCTCTGGGGCAGCGACTGGCCGCATACACCACGAATGAAGGTCCGAACCAAGGAGGAGGCCTTGGAAGTGACACCGAATATGGAGTTTGACGATGAGGCTTGGTTGAGGATCCTGAAGGGGTGGCTGACCGAGGACGAGTGGAATCTGATGATGGTCGAAAATCCGAGTCGGTTGTTTGGTCAGTGATGTTTTTAATGGATTGTATGTCGTGGAATGGTTTTCGTGGAATGATATATTGGCATATCTGTAACTGTCCAAGTTGATTTGCCACTATATACGGTAGTTATATACGATAGTTATATACAAATTCCCGATACTGCTCAGCAGCTAGGATTGTTTATATGAACAGGAAAGAAAAGTAGCCATTCAAACACTCAGCTAGTAGATAACAGGCCAGCCATTATCATAGCGGATCAGGTTAATACCCAACTGAGCAACTCCATCATCCTTATAGTAATGGTAAACCAAGACATCACCATCCCCATCGGTACACACAGCATTGTGACCTGGTCCATGAACAGAACCGTGGGTAGCCAGCATCTGCGTACCACCACCCTGCATCATAGCCTTGCCGTCGCGGTCGACATAAGGGCCTGTAACGCTCTTCGATCTACCGACCATGATACGGTAGGTGCTGGCGGCACCGTTGCAGCACTTGTCGAAGGATACCCAGAGGTAGTAGTAGCTTCCGTGGCGAGTGATGTAGGGGGCTTCGACGGCACCGCCGTTGTTGGGTCGAGAAGCGATGGAGATGAGGTTGTTCTTGTTGATGGGCTTTCCGGTGCTCTTGTCGAGTTCGATAATCTTGATGCCGGACCAGAACGAACCAAACGACAACCACCACCTTCCTTCAGCGTCGATGATCAAGTTGGGATCGATAGCGTTGTAGTTGCTGTTGGCGGTAGACTCGACGACTAGACCCTGGTTTGTCCATGAACCCGAAGCACCGGTGCGACTCGTAGCGAAGAAAATGGCCGATCGAGAGGATCCGAAGGATGATGCCGAGTAGTAGAGATAATACTGTCCGTTGAGATACGTCAAGTCGGGAGCCCATAGATTCTTCTCTCCTCCAGTATAAGTCGTCGTCCAGGGAGCACCATTGGGGAAGACGGCACCGGCGTTGCGCCAGTTGGTTCGGTCGGTCGAGGTCTTGAGCTGAACGTTGTCTCCGGTGTAGGCTGCGAGGTAACCGTTGGGGGTCTTGACGATGGTGGGATCGTGGATGAAGGTGTCGCCTGATACCGGACCGGGGCCGACGTATTGTCTTGCGAGGATGGAGGCGGCAGCAGTGACGGCCAGCATACTGCTGATGGCGAGTTTGCGAAGGGACATCATATTGGTATATTCTCCTGAGGTCGAGGAAGCAAGCTGATGTTAGCATTGTGAGACGGGCAACAGTCGTCCTTTTATACATCTCTACACCATCTCCCATCTAGTCTGGTTTCAGGCATGCTCCGTGGCCATGTGGTTCGTATACGCGCCTAGTGTCGCTCATGCAGAGTGCCTGTGTAACAATAAAATTTCCGTCTCGGAGTTCGGGATGAACTAGTGTTCCAGGATGGTGCTTAGAAGAGTGAAGCGCACGAATGATACAATACCAGACAAGCGTGTCATCCTTCAACTCCACCACGAAGCGGAGTATCTACTTCCGAGGTCAGCTTTGGCATTGCTTTCGTCTATCTAGTTGTGTTGATCAACCATTAATCGATGTTGATAGGTGACAACACTTCAAGCTCGTCTTCTCTCGGCTTTCTGTGAACTGTCTTCCTCCGAGAAAAGCGACTTCTCGAGTTTACCCGACCTATGCAAAGATGCATTGGCTTAAAAGTCCGGTACTAACGGAAGCATGATCGAGAGAAGCCATACGCGTATAGACTCGGCGAATTCCAGGACCTTTTCCTTGGATCGCATGGGACTGACCCCAGCTTCATTTCCGAGGTCGTGTTCTGAAACGCTGCCCCCCATTCTTCTGTTATCTATCGGATCAGAAATACCACTAGCGCGGTCTTGTGTAACTAGTGGACATACCGAATAGCGATTGTATTATATTGCTTTGTCATTGCTCTGCTCGACTATCCATTATGTATTATTTGTTTTTTCTGACATCCTTGATCAGTTGACCCATTGACGCCCCTTTTCGCAGCTCCTCAAACATCCTCTCATCCACTTCTGCTCTTTCTTGACATAGTGTAATAACCTGTTCTATGAGAGACGGTGGTGTAACGACGACACCATCAGCATCGCCAGTCATCAAGTCTCCAGGATGAATCCAGAGATCTCCTTTGAATTGCAGTGGGATATTGACTCTAGAAGCTCTGGTAAAGGTGTTTGATCCCAAGATGGAGGTGTTTCTCGCAAAAACCTATAATTGCGTGAGAAATATCCATGTGCGATGAACAGCGTGACTCACAGGGTAACCCATCTCTTTGTGCTCTTCCACATCCCTTATCCGACCATCCACTATCGTTGCCTGTGCTCCGAGATACTTGGCACGCGTAGACATGAGACCGCCCCAACACGCCGATGGTAACCCTTTGGGCTGCTGGATGTACATGATCCCACCATCCTGGTTATGGTCGACAAAGTGTTTTTCCAATTTCGGTGCGCCGGTGTCGCTCATTTCAACCATTTGGACTGTCACCGCTGGGCCGAATACTCTGGTCGATGCGCCTGGTGAGAACATACGGATGCCGTCGAGGTAGCCACCGTAGGGGTATTTGAGCTTGACAAGGGCATCACCAATCTTGAACTGTGTTAGGAACATGGACTCAAATAGTAGTAACGGTACTTACATCACATGATGTGAATTTTCTCAACTGTTCAAGAAGGCGAGTAGATACCATATTGGCAAAAATATTGACGTATTGACGGATTTTCAAGAGGTGGCGAGTTGAATAGTAGTGTATTGGGTGCTGGAGATGTTAAACGGAGGATGCTCAAGCCAGCACAATAAATCACTGAGGACTAGGAAATATCGGAATGCTTCATGACCAAATCCAACCTGGATGTGATTCTTCAAGTCATAGGATATCTCCATCTTCCATGGCCATCACATTTGGAGGGATTGATCCGTCTCCAGCCCCAAGCAATATTGGTGGACTGCTCCGAACTGACTCTGCTCCTGGGAGATTGACCATCCCCAGGTTTTCTCCGCATTACAACCCCGCGCCCTCACAACAAACTCCAGTAGTTCCTCCACATCGAGCTAACGGAGCAGTCCAGCCAACCACGTTCCAGATGATTAGGTCGAGGCCTCTACGGACTCCTCCAGGTGGCCAAATTTTGCATCTTTTGACCTTACCGGCCTGCATCTCCCCTTCGTTGATGAAGAATACTGCCATGTTGGACAGCTCCGCGACATCAGAACCAATCTTGGACATGGACTAACTTCTCTATTTTCTGGAGAAGTCTGGGGAAGACTCAAACACCCCCGCGGTCTGGGGTTTACGATTGTCGAGACGGTGATTCGGTGAAACAGAAAGTACATTTAAGAGACTGCATCACCCTGGCTTTCGAATATATCCAATCCCAACAGTCAAGCATCTTCCATCAGCACAACACAGATACTCAGCATGGCGCAATCACACCTCGACACCAAGAGTGGAATCTCGGCAGACCACATTGACAATGGTCCTGTCGCAGAGAAAGACACCGTCTCTGATATTGATCACAAGAACAGTGACAATGACATGCCCGAGGAAGAATTTGCCAGGATTGAAAAGAGTCTGGTCAAGAAGCTTGATATGACACTTCTTCCCATGGTCTGGGTTCTCTATCTGTTCAACTACCTCGACCGTAACAACATTGCGTCAGTATTCATGAACCGCCTGAAATCTAGATATACTGACAGATATGCAGTCAAGCTCGTCTGAGTTCCTTTGAGGCGGATCTCGGACTTGTTGGGAACCAGTTTAACGTTGCTGTGTCTATCCTTAACGTCGGATACATGCTCATGCAACTGCCCAGGTTTGTCATTACATCACAGCAGCAACTCCTCATATGCTAACACTCGCAAGCAACATGCTCATTACCCGAACTCGCCCTTCTCTGTACATCCCAGCCTGGACCGCTGCATGGTCCGTTATCTCAGCTGCCACAGCCGGTGCAAAGAACTACCAGCACCTCCTTGTCATCCGCTTCTTCCTGGGTATCGCCGAGGCCCCCTTCTTTCCTGGTGCCATGTATCTACTCAGCTGCTGGTATCCTCGCAAAGAACTCGCCCTACGTGCTGCCATCTTATATTCTGGCGTTCTCCTCGCTACAGCCTTTTCTGGTCTCATCGCCGCCGGTGTCTTCTCTGGTCTCGAAGGCGTGAGAAACATCGCCGGATGGCAATGGCTCTTCATTCTGGAGGGAGCTGGAAGCTTTATCGCTGCTATGATTGCGGCCATCTTTCTACCTGACTTCCCCGGACAAAAGTCAGGAGTGTCGAAATGGCTCCTGTCGGATGCCGAGCAGAAAGTTGCCGTAGAGCGAATTCAGCGTGATCGTGTTTCTCTCCCCGAAGCCGACAACAGCGTCTGGACTGGCCTTAAGCTTGCTGTGAAGGATAAGCGAACTTGGGTGTTTGTCCTGATGTTGACTGCCAATCACTCTGCCTATGGTTTCAACAGCTTCTTCCCCACGATTGTCAAGGGATTCAACTTGGGTAACACCGTTCTTACCCTTGTACTCACTGCGCCTCCTTACCTTCTCGCTACTTGCACCGCTTTCCTGACAGCCTGGTCGAGCGACCGCCGCAAGGACAGAGGATATCATATTGCTGTGCCTCAAGCTGTTGCCTGTATTGGCTTCATCATCTCCGTGGCCACCATCAACAAGGCTGCTCGCTACGCCGCTGCTTTTCTCTACATCTGCGGCTGTTTCTCATCCAATGCCATGGTGTTCAGCTGGGCAAGCTCGACTCTGAACCAGACACCCGAGAAGAGGGCTTGTGCTACTGCCATCATCAACCTTCTCAGTCAGCTTGGAAATATCTGGAGTCCTTATTTCTTTCCCAAGGATGACGGACCACGATACGTCATGGCTAACCTGCTCATGATGGCCTTCTCGGCCCTTTCGGTGGTGACTTGTGTCGTGATGAAGATGATGCTTACGAGAGCGAATAAGAAGCTCAGGGAGAGTGGAGAGAATGTCAACTTTTTCACTCTTTAGGCTCTCTCAGATGGCGACAAGATGGTTTATCAGGGGTATCGGGTATCGGGTATTGGGTATAGCAGTTTGTCCCTTTGATAGTGATGAGAGTAATTGAACTGGTCTATCCACTTTGTCACTCAGTCTTCTGGTGATATCCATGTTTACTTGATACCGACTTTGCTACAAATCATGAGAAGAATTGTGGTCAACTTGTGTGTAAAGCTATAGGATAAAATGACACAAAAACAAACTATCTTAGTATAGCATCCGGACTCCTAAGCCTGGCTTTTGACCACTTCGAATCCTTCCATACTGTCCAGGGCACTTCGAATTTCCTTCTTATATGCTGGGATGCCGCCGGAATAACAGACAGGCTCATAGGCCTTGCCAGGAATGGAACCGCCCATATAGCTAGTGTATTTATTAGTGACTGTTTCGACTGTTCAGCTTGTGTGGAACTTACGTGGATCGAGTGGTGGGGAAGAGTGATGCATTGTTCAAGTCCAGAACATGCTGCTTCCACTTGTCCGCTGCTTCGCCCTTGGGGTTGATGTACTTGATGTCGTTGAGCTTCATCTTTTCAATCATATCGGCGATCCATCTTCCTTGGACTTCGACAGTCGATGCTGAACACGCGTTAGTAAATGCATCAAATTGACAGCTGTAATTACTTACGTCCGTTACTTAGAAGTGTAGGTCCGTGAACACCATAAAGATGGAACATGTTGGGATAGTTGTGGACAGTGGTTCCGAGATACGTCTACTTTGTCAGCACTGCCATATCGTCAGGTGAACAAGTGGTGGTTATATACCTTGGCACCGCCAGCCCATTCCTCTTGAAGTTTGTCACCTTGGATACTCTGCAGGCCGAGTTGGGTCATGACTAGATACGTTAGCAATGGACATGGAAGCAAACACCGCTGCCCGTACCTCCAGTGACGACATCCTGTAAAAGTGTTAATGAAAGCTTTGAAGAATGGACGCTTTGACTTACAAATCCAGTAGCAACTGCAATAACATCAAACTCATAATGGGTTCCATCCTCAAGTGTGATGCCCGTCTCGGTAAACTCTTTGATCGCGTTGTTCTTGATATCGACAACGTCAACATTAGGTCGGTTAAACTGCTCATAATAGTTATACTCGAGACAGGGACGCTTTACACCAAAGTAGTGAGGGGGTTCGAGTGGTGCCAGCAGGTCCCTCTTTCTTGGGTCACCAATTCGAGCTCGGGTCTTCTTGGCCCAGAAATTGTACGACTCCCTGTTGGCGTCGGCATTGAAGAGGTTGTCCTTGTAGACAGCAACCCAGTAGCGGAATCCTCCATCCTGCCAGACCTTCTCATAGAGAGCCTCTCGCTCTTCAGGGGGGTCGTCGAAGGTATTCTTCTCATACCAGTCATAGTGGAAACCAGCAAATGACGTCTCGCGAAGTTTGAAGAGCTCGGGATAGAATTTCTTACTGTCTTGGTGGTCCTGAGCTGTGTACTTGACACGTCTCATGGGGACGGCCAGGTTGGGTGTACGCTGGAAGACTTTGAGGTCACCTGCGACAGGGCCCCAGGCCTGGACGATCTGAACACCAGAAGCTCCGGTTCCGATGATGGCGCATCGCTTGCCCTTGACGTCGACCTCCTCGTCAGGCCAGAAGGAGGAGTGATGGATGGTACCTTTGAATTTGACCATGCCTGGCCAGTCTGGGATGTAACGTCGAGCAGCCTTATCAAGTTAGCCACGAGGTCGGTGCTGTAGTTCTGGCATATGATCATCAAACTCACAAAGCCTGTGCCCAGGATCAAGAATTTAGCCTTTGCTACACGTCCATCCTCGGTGCGGACAGACCATCGTCCGGTCTTGGTATCGAACTCAGCACCAACGACGACAGTGTTGAAAGCACAGTCCTTTTTGATATCTAGAACCTTATCGACATGATCAAAGTAATCGCGAAGTTCTTGATAGTTTGGGTAGTTGGTGGACCAGTTCCATGTCTTCCACACCTCAGGGAAGCTAAGTTCATACTCGGGAACTTCGGAGTCGACAGCTGCGCCGGGGTAGCAGTTCCACCGCCATGTTCCCTGCATTGCCATGAGCGGGGAAAGTAGTATTGACAGGGATAGCTAAACTTACACCAGTGTTGTTGCCAGCCTCGTAGATGACAGCCTTGTAGCCACGATCACGGAGGGTCTTGAGCATGAAGATTCCGGCGAAACCAGCGCCGACAATCAAAGCGTCGACTTCGAGATTGTCTGCATAGGGGCCTGTCTTTTCTCCCGTATGCGTGACAGAGTAGTCGGTGAGTTCAGTGTTGAACTTTTTGTTGTGGACAGGAATTGGTTCGCCCATGATTTGATTGCAAAATAAGTGAAATTTGTAAGAGAGAGCCTAGATGATGTGGAAGCGATGCTAGATGAAGCTTTATGAAGATGAAGATGAAGAAACTGATCGAAGCCAAGGTTCAGCGATGATTCACTTCTATTTAACTGTTTGACTTGCCTCTCGTCCGGCCATGACTGTAACACTACATCCATTCACACGACACGACCTCGCACAGCAGTCTCGTCTCATTACTACTTCAAACGCAAGACAAACCGCAGCGGACGCTTACCCGTTGCATACGAAACATACAGACGCACCGCAGCGGATTTCCACCCGCCAAACGGACCCGTATCCTGACCCCGTGAAACTTTGGCCTAGAGGGTCGACCCTTGTTCCCTTGTCCGTCTAGACTCCCAACTACCCCAGACTTTATCCCCGATCTCCCCCAGACTCTGGCTTGGGTACCAACGAGATCATCTGCCGGCGAAGATCAATTGCGGACTCGCGCCCGTAGTGTCGCACTATCCCCCTCACCGAGTAATGTAACGTGGACAAGTTTCCTTGTTTTCTACCTCAGCTGCGGACACGGCTCCGCTTTGTAACCATATCGGTCGCTGTGCGTCTGCTGTACAGTTGAGGTCTGGATAGAGTTACAAGGCAAACAGGTTCGTCCATGGCCTTGCCTAACGTGAGCTTTGACCTGGAATCTCGCATGTGATCTAATTAGCGTGGTGCTATGTGTTGTGATGGAAGCATAAATAGAAGTGCCTAGTAGTGGTAGAAGTCCCATGTTATAGTCACTGGCATTTTGTTCGCTATCGTTATATCTAATTCAAAATCTTAAACATCCAACAACATGGCTCTTGATACACAGACAGTCTCCAAGTTACAGGGCATCATTGACAACGCCTGCTCCGATCAAAAGAATGGCATTCCAGGCACCACTGTTATTGTTGTCGGCAAAGACGGTGAGCTGTTTGCGCATTCAGCGGGCAAAAGAGGAATAGCCTCTAAAGAGCCCATGAAGCTCGACAATGTGTTTTGGATTGCCTCTTGTACGAAGATGCTGGCAGGTGTGGCTTGCATGCAGCTCGTCGAGCAGGGGATCTTGAAGCTGGATGATGGAGACCACCTGGAAAAGCTCTGCCCCGAACTCAAAGATTTGAAGGTTCTGAAGAAGGATGGAACATTTGAGGCTAAGAATAAGGCCATCACTTTGAGAATGCTTCTGACTCATACCGCTGGGTTTGGATATACCTTTTTCAACGAGAGACTTCGAGATTGGAGTTTTCCAGCTGGAGTGGATGAGTTTTCCGGTCGTTTTGACGACATCAAGATGCCTCTGCTCTTTCAACCAGGAGAGGGGTGGGAGTATGGTGTAAGTTGATTATTTTCCCCTTGACCCTGTTACAAAAAGCGGTTCTGATAAGCGACATAGGTTGGCATTGATTGGGCTGGCGTAGCGTTGCAACGAGCCACCGGTCTGAGCCTCAACGATTACTTGCAAAAGAACGTCTTCAAGCCGTTGGGCCTCGAAAACATGTCCATGATTCCGCATAAAGACATGCGTTCCAAGCTGGCTTACATGAATGCCAGAGATCCCGATGGAAAGCTGCGTCCTCGAGATCATTTGCTCCGAATTCCTCTTGTTGTTGATCTCAATAACCAAGATGAAGTGAAGTCGGTCTTTAACAGCGGCGGAGCAGGCATGTTTGCGAAACCACAGGAGTATGGCAGTGAGTAGCTTTCCTCTCAGACCACGTGGTATACCGGCAACTAATTACATGGCAGGGATACTCACTGTGCTTCTCAACAATGGAACTTGTCCACGAACTGGTGCGCAGATCCTACGCAGGGAGACAGTCGATGAAATGTTTAGCAACCAGATTGGCAAGTTCCCAAATTTCAGCCGGCAGCCCATCCCTGCGGCCAAGCCAGACCTGACCAATCCTATTTCTGAGCTGTATCCAGTCAGTGGCGATCCGCCCCAGGTACGTTGTCTTAGTGAACATCTCGCAAAATGATCTGTAACATACTAACAGAAAGAAAACTAGGGATGGGGTCTCACTTTTATGCTCAGCAACGGGGGAGGCACAGGACGGTCGACGGGGACTGTCATGTGGGCTGGACTGCCAAATCTGTGGTGGTGGGCTGATCGCGAGAATGGCGTGGGAGGGATGGTTTGTACGCAGATTCTTCCATTCGCCGATGCTAAAGTGTTGGGTCTTTGGGGGGAGGTTGAGTCGGAGGTTTACAAAGCTATTCGAAAGTAGCATGGATACTGCCAATAAATAATGCTTCGGTTGATGTTAGGGACTGTAATAAGCTTGGTTATGAGACTTAGTATGGGTCAGAAATAATAGTGATCTCGACATTTGTCCAAGAGACCCCTGATCGATAGTTTCTACACAATGACAGCCAGACAAGCCCCCCTTCTCGGTAGATTCTGCTTTGAGTCTGCCGGGCTTCCCTCGATCCATTAACACAGCCCAGTCCAGTTCACCCTTTGATTGATCGTCAAATCCAATCAGATGATCCAGCTTCATTGGTAAGCTCCATCCTGATACCAGTGTGGCCCTAGTCCCAAAGCTTGCCATCAGATTAACCCGTCCATCCCAGGTTTAGGCCCCATTTTACCGAACCATAGCGCAGGGAGACATGGACCGTGCATTGCGCAAGCGAGTTGCGGGGAACTGGGGGGCTGTTCACATTTTCACATGGACGCAGTGAGGTATAACTAAAGCTGGAGCTCCCCCCTCATTGTTACTAGCTTCATGTTTTTCTAAGAATCACGTTTAATTACCTCAGAGAGACGCACACCATTCATTCCACGTGCTTTTTGCAGTATCTAGCGCATCATGAGAAGACAACAACACGCTTGCGATCAGTGTAGGAGGTCAAAGAGGGGATGCGACGCGCCGCTTTTGGAGGTCCCCGAGCACGACATTTCAAGCGATGGGAGGATCGTCTTGGCTACCAGTCGTAGGTGAACCAGTTTTTCCTTCCGGCCCTTCCGCTGCAAGTGAGCCTTAACAGGTGCATGAACTGACGTGATCTCATTTGTTTAGCCCCTGATGTTCAAAGACAGCCATGTTCGTACTGTGTCAAGACAAAGAAACAATGCACCATGAACTGGGCATGGTCGCGGTTCCAGATAGCTGCTGCTGTTGCTGCAGTCACATATGAGGCGCCCCCAGAATCAACGAGCTCAGCGAAGCGACAGAGAATTGCCAGACACGACAGTATTAATCGTGATACTGTTTATTCCGAAAACCCGATCATTCAAACTGAGGCGACTGAAATACCGTATGAAACACAACCTTCAATGGACCCGATATTTGACAATCCAGAGACGGGAGTATATGGCATCGACACATCGACACCATTCATTGACTGCTCATCCGATGCACTGTCGCTTGACTCAGTGTCCAACCACACACACCAGAAAAACGCCATTATAGCTGAAGATTTACCGAACGCTCAATTTGGACAAGATCTAGGATTCTCAGACGTTTTTGCCAATAGATGGTCTCACCCGGCGTCATCAGAAACATCAATATCACAGTCCACAGACTTTGACCCCAATTCATCAGCTGCACCACAGCACTTATCACACTGGCAAGAAAATCCTTCAATAGGGTACGAATTCGCCCTCCCCCACGAACAAAATCAGCTCGAGGATAGAGAAACCCAAGCTGCAGGGTCGAAACGTCGACGTGTTTCACGAAGCTGGACAGAACGTCAGAGTAGCTCTCCCTCAATCTTCTCTGTCAACCAGTCCATGATAACAAAGTCCAATGGCCAAATGATTTCTACGAGTCTTCTTCAGATATACCACGATGTTCTCGAGCACAACTTATCTTGCTGGCTGACCGAAGCCACATGTCCATTTAAGGCAAACCTAAGACATGCGAATGGAGCCAGTGTATCTGTGGAATGGGGAGGGTCCTGGTCTAACAGAATTCTCCGAAGGACTGTGAGCCTCGACCGTATGGCTGTGTCAACAAAGCTCGTCAACCTGACAAGATCCGAAGACCATAGAGTTGCTAAAGCTCTCCACCTGTCAATCATGGCTTTTGCAACGCAATGGAGCCAGGGGTCTCGTCGCCAAAGGGAGCGATATCCATCAGTCAGTCACGACTTGCGAGGCGAGAATCCAGAAGATATCTTGGGCGAAATGTCTGAGGAGTTTGATCGACAAATCCAGCGGAATCTATGGGAGCAGGCTCAGAAAGCTCTGGAGGATGTCGTTGGTGTGGAATCATATCGGGTAGTATGTGCAGAGCTCATTTTTGGCCTAACGCAAAAGCCTCTGCCGGGCCGTGACAATGAGGTAGGGGAATTTGACGCTTTCAACACATTTGTCAGTGGTCAGGAAAAGTTTGACGCGGAAAAGACGAGTACTCAAGTTGCAGAAATTATCGCAGAAGATGGTCCACCAGTTTATATGGAGAGAGCGGCGAGGAAGATTCATGCGCTCAAGTACCGATATGATGCTGAAAACAAGGGACTGTCTAAAATTCGCAAGGGGCAACCCAACGATGCATCTACGGCCTTACTAGGGCCTGAGGAGCGAGGCACAGTTGGACTCTTGTATTGGCTGGCTATCATGTTCGACACTGTCAGCTCCTCCATGGCAGAACGACCAGTTGTTGTCACCGATGCCGACAGTCAGCATGACGACGCCTCAGAGAATTTTGAAGATGTCAACGGAGGACGATGGGATGTTCCGCTGTTCATCCAGGACAGTTTGGAAAGACCAACACGGATGGTGACTTGGCCGTGTTCTTATGAAATGGCGGCAGATGCGGTGATAAAGTCTGCTCCAGTAAAGGTATTGCTGTACAGACATGTTTCGTACCTGCAGAATATTCTCAGACGGGGAGGGCGTGGGGAGAAGGTTGAGGAGCTGATCAGAAATGCCATGTCGGTGTACAGGTACTGGAACAGGACGCAGTAAGTACTTGCAAGACTCAACATACGACAAGAAACTAACTGTCATTCAGTGGCGCGTTCTTTAAGGAACTACTCCTGGATTATGAATCAGTACCCTGTCGAATACAGAGCTGGTTCGTATGCATCTCTGCGCACTGGCATCTCGCCGCACTCTTACTGGCCGATCTCATCGAATACGTGGACGACAACGAACTGGGTACGAGCGAAACATCCCACAGCCGTCTATCCAGCAAAACCGTCATACGAATACGCGAAGCAAGTGCTAGAGAACTCTCCGACCTGGCACGGATGTCTACCCCGCCGGATGAAGACATAGGAATCTCCGTCACCCCTCAACTATCCCACTTTCACCATGCCGTCAACGAAGCTACTATCCTTACTGAGCCGTGGACAGTTATTCTCATCAGGGCGTTTTCGAAAGCAGCCGTATTACTTCTGGGCGAGGCACATGACATGGTGGAGCTAGGATTGAATGAGTCGAGGGGAAATGATTGTGAGTTTCAAGAGAGATTAGGGAGAGCTCAGGAGTGTGTAAAGGGATTGTGGTTGTTGGGGAAGAAGTCGGATATGGCAAGGAGGGTGGCGGATACGTTGTCTGCGAGTGTTGCCAAGTTGATGCTGTAATCATACCAATATCTTGTAGCTAATAACACCGGACTAATCGAACCGTATTTATCTATGATTGCCTTGTCATCTTTTGCGGATTCGATAACATTGAAAGAATTGTTTCATTTATTATGCAAGAGATACTCAATTTTCCATACCTTGATACCAAAGGGAATATAAAGGAGGTGGCCTATCTAGCAGAATGCACATCCTAGGCCTCACAGTTGCGAAGACAGTCGTCAACCAAGTCGCCGAAGTCCCATACGGAAAGGGTTCCTAGGATTGCTGGTAAGCCCTTCCTCATCAAAGTGCCTATCAGGAACCATGCTGGTGGAGGAGAAGCTCGGGGTACATGATGTGGTGTTAGTATTGTCGGCAACCCTGTCCTCAACGCGTTCCTGCAACTTGTCTGTAAAGCCAATCACGAATCCACTGGCTGCATCACATTTCGAGGACGACGGAGCTGTACTGACACAATATACGCACTGGATATTATGGGAACCATGAGTTGGATCTAACTGCTGGATCTTCGCCATGATTAGTCCCAGCACGAGGTGTCACACTGCCCATCATGCCCTCAATCCTAAGAAACGCCAGCTCTTAGTTGAGCATTATGGACACTTTGGAGAAAGAACAAGCTGCCGTTCTTACTGGTATGAGTAGATATTATTGAAAGAGAGAAACTGTATAGAAGGAGAAAGCATAAGAAGTTGAGGCACGATAGGGGAACAAGGAAGAGACTGCATGTTCGCCTCCAGCTTAATTTATTCCTCGCGTTCAACTTTAAGTTTGGGATTGCAAGAGTCTTACTAAACTATCTTGGCGCCTGTTAGTTGGTTATATAACAACTCAAACCCGGGTCTTATGTGATAGAATCTCATGGAAGTCCATTCCGTTGCATACTTCCGGTGACACTGTGGAAGTTGATTAGAAATAGCTCGAAAGTGACGTGGCAGCGTTCTATTCAAATGTCCTTGCAGAGGGAAGTATGTTTACTCTGCCATTTATTCGTACGTCTCCAAAACCTTGACTTCTGAATTTGCATTCAGCCTTTGTCAATCAACTGGTCATCTGCACCCTCCAGGACTTTCTGCAGCAATCCTATTGGCTGCGCTCTATGCAGTTGGTTATGTTCATGTCTCAGCTGCACCCGTTGGCCACCGTGGGGGTTAGCAAAGGAGCATCAGAGGTGCCCGGAAATGTATATTCTCTGGGGTTCTAGAGTGTGTCCTTAGACAGGCTGCCTTCGTTGCCGGATGTGTTGCAAGAAAGCGATATTCTTTGCGCTTTGACGCGATTAGATGCTAGTACATTGCACACCTTCGGTCGAGGTGACTATCAATTAAGCATTAGCGTTCGTTCTGGGTTCACCTCATCAAACATTTTAAGTATGGTACTCATTTAGTTGTATTAGCTATCAATAAATAGTTGCGCCAAACACCGTAGAAACAAGGCTTCGTCTAGAATACAAAGTACATATCATCATCATACCCTAGGCACACACAGATGGCCACTCTCTTGACTCAAGACTATGGACTCTTGCGCCTAGCCCTGAAGTTCTTGTATCGTGGGTGTTGTCTTTGGCTCTTCTCGGTCTCCCATCTCATGGAAACCTCTGTACGATGGCGGGCTCTGGTAAACATCCGGTCGACCAGTATATATGACCTTGTCCATTGCAGGGCTCGTAGTTGTGTTGTCTTCGGACGTCTTTGCAGCAGCACGTTTTCTTCTGTAACAGAGCCAGAACACCAACGCAGCAGCGATGGCAGCGACAGGTATACCCACTCCTAGCCCAATCTTTAAGGCTTGGCTGTTGTCTTTTGTCTCTTCCTCTGGTGCCTCGGTTTCAGCAGGACTGACCTCACTAGAGGTTGTGGGTGTCTCGGTCGTCTCAGTGGCAGACGGTAATTTCGAGCTCAAGGTAGCTGGAGAAGAGACTGTGGAGGAGATCTTGGTGGATGAGGTTTCGGTAGAATTGTCAGTAATGTTTCCGTCTTCATCGAGAAAGGTTCCTCGACCGGCATCGCAGCAACCTTCGTCATAATCACAACAGTAGCTTCCATCATCACACTTTCGAACCCGTGGGAAGCGGTTGTTTGTTTCGTCTGGAAAGAATTGTCAGATTTTGAGATAAAGGCATCAAATGTTATATCAGGAAATTTTACCATATACGCAGATGGCTGCGCACTTCGTGGCGTCGTAAGGTGCAACAGCACAGGGCCCTCTCACAAACTCATTTGCGGATTGATTCTTGTTCTTGCATAGGCGGTTGGGCATGCAAGTGGCATCTTCACCGCAGCACGCCGAGGAACCGGGACACTTCTTGTTGCCGGTCCATTGTTTGCCATCGACGCCCCAGCAGACTCCCGACTGGGCGACGACGGACAAGGGAAGGGTGAGGAGAGCAAGACTGAAAGGAAAGCTGAAGTGCATGATTGATACTATTCCATGCCCAAGTCGAAGGGCATATGGTGGTAGTACAATGGAGAGGAATAATATTTCCTGACAAACAAATGTGTAAAGAATGTTAGCGTTTGCAAAAGAGACGAAACGGCCAGTTGAAGGGGGGAGGGAAAGCCCTTTGCCTTTTGAGTTAACTCGCCCGAATTTAGCGCCGGTAAAGACAGTCAGCTAATTTGACTGAGCTGGATATGTTGGTTCCTGTTGGGAATGACTATTGGCTATCTCAGGGATCATCCTCCTGTGTTGGTTGTGCTGCATACTCAGTTGCTGGGCCGTCAAGGATCTTGTGTTGATATGAAACTGGAGCCTGGACATCCGAGTTTTCACTCTGCAGGATTAATTTCGCCCGTTGCTTTTTGAGAATCCTGTTTCAGCTAGAGTTGACTCTGGTCTGGGCAGTTCAGCTCGACATCGATGTTGTTTTTGTTCCAAGTCGCAACACATCATCCACGTCAACCGGCTCCAAAAGGAGGCCTGGTACCTTGCAAAACTTATGGCTATATGCAACTGTGTTTCCATTCAGGATCTGATGTTTAAAAATATACACTGGATCCATCCTGCTGGAAATCTATCCTAAGCGCTGGGGAGGAGGCTGGTCAAACTGACGAGACCAGCATATTCGAAAGCGGGACTGCCGACCCCTGGCCGCGCCCATGTTCTTCAATAAGCTCCCGCTTCGATACGCTAGGTCCGTGCTACCCGTGGGTTGCTAAGTGATGGCTGACATGCCAATATTCACTAGTTGGGACCCATCGCCGTCAAAACATCCAGCGATGTACATACAACATTGAACAATACCATATTGCTGATAGCTGATCTAAATGATTGTGGAAAACAAGAGAATCATATCAGGCCACAAGGTCGACAACAGGCAGCTGAGCTCAGCCAAGCTTGTATCCTCGGTTTGCGCAGGATAATCCTGGTCGTGAATGGTCCCAAGCGGCAGAGTCTCGCTTGTGGTTGGTTTGTTGGTTCACTCAACGCCCACCGCAGGCATCCCGACCAGCTGCTTGTTCCTGGTTGGTCAACCTTGGCCTCTCACCCATGTCAGGGGATCCTCACATTACCCTTGGCGGAGTCATTCTTATGACGAATTCTTTCTCGGGGGTTAATTAAGCCGTTCCATTTCCAGTTTCTTTGCCTTCGTTTTGTCCTTTCGTTATCACGTCACATCTATAACCTCATTCTACAAACCATCAGCATGCTACGGGATTCGACCTTGATGCTGAGGCGATACCTGGGCGATCCGCGGCGTATAGTCGTGCGACTATGTATCTTTACTGTCTTTTCCATTTTAATCATCACTGCCACGTTGCGAAGCTGGCCTTCCACATGGCTGGGTCCTGGCAGCTTATCGATAGCAGAGAAAGATCTAGTTGATATCAGACAGACTGCGCAGGACTTTGCGAAGAACCCCATCAAGGCTCCTTATAAGCATAAATTCTGGGAACTCGGACAGAGGTCCCGAGTCCTCAGTCAGTGGATTACCATTGCTGACAAGGTAAACCCGACATCCTCAGCTGGCCAAGAACTTATAACCATCACCGAAACGACGGCACAACAACTGTTTCCTTTCCTGAAAACACCACCGCGAAACCCCAAGTCGGCCTCGCCTTTATCTGATCTCAGACGCTCTTTCGATAAAGGATCGCAAGGTATTGTGATCCCAGTCGGCGGAGGTGAACAGTCTGTTCGATTTGCTAGTCACTTGATTGTGACTCTTCGAGAAATCCTAGGTTGCCAATTGCCGATCCAGATTGCTTACGCTGGGGAAGAAGATCTGCCAAAGGAAAGCCGAGGCAGAATCGCAAACCTTGAGGGTGCAACCAAGATTGAATTCCTCGACGTCCTTACTGTTTTCGACGATACGACTCTGAAGCTGAGAGATGGTGGGTGGGCTATCAAGGCTTTTGCATTGCTTGCATCGAGATTTGAGGAAGTGATCCTCCTGGACGCGGATGCCGTCTTCATTCAAAAGGCCGAGATCCTCTTTACACAATCGGGCTACAAGGAGAAAGGCGCTTTTCTCTTCCATGATCGACTTCTATGGCAACACGCTTTCCGAGAAAGGCATGACTGGTGGAAGGATCAGATCAAGGTGCCCTCGCCCGAGATGAACAATTCACTTGTATGGACGCAAGATTACGCTGAAGAATGTGACTCGGGCGTTGTGGTCGTCAACAAAGGACGGGTTGACGTTCTGCTCGGCATGCTTCACGTGGCTTGGCAAAACACACATGAGGTCCGTGAGGAAGTCACTTATCGGCTAGGCCACGGCGACAAGGAGTCATGGTGGCTTGGACTAGAACTCGCCGGATCGACATACCAGTTCGAAGCGCACTACGGGTCCATGCTTGGCTGGGCCAATGAGCATATTGGGCAGAATGTCACCAGCGTCTGCAGTTTTGTCATTGCACACACTGACGAGAAGGATCGATTATTATGGTATAATGGAAGTTTGTTGAAGAACAAGAAAGTGAACCCTGACGGCTACGAAGTTCCTGAGTATTGGATGATGGATGGGAAGTGGCACAAGGGGAGGACAAAGAAGGATATGAGCTGTATGACGGACACAGAGGCGATTCCTTTAACAAAAAGTGAGGTCAAGGTGTTGCAAGATAGTATCAAAGTGGCGAAGAGGGTGGACGCTGCATTGAAAGGCAAGCAATAATGGTGGCATGTTTAGATGATATCCCATAATAGTTATTGATATGTATTTGTTTTGCTTAGAGATTTGTCATTTCCAATACTGTAGAATTATTTTCCTACGAGGATTGCCCGACCTTAGACAGTTATGGAGTTTGTTACAAAACATTAAAGACGCAGGCAAGTGTTAGATGAGACCCATCTTCTGACCTTATCAACTTTGACAGTATAGACCTTGTCTAATCTAAGAAGAAGAGTTTTATGATGTCTCAAATCCATCCATCAGCAGACCCTGCAGTTCCCTGATACCCTCTTTTTCCGTTTTTTGGCTGGCCATGATGTAAAACACATTGCCAAGAACCCTGCTATGAGCATTCCATGTTCCTGTACCCTCGCGAAGATGAACCTGGATCCTCTTGGCGGCTTGACTCCTGTACCCTGCTCCAGAATCGTCTTTCAGGCTTATGGCGAGAACGCTACCTAGAGCCCAGATACCACTGACTTGAGGGTTTCGCGATAAACGTTCAACAAAGTCGCTAGACCAGACAGACCAAATCTTGCCTGTATCTTTCTTGGTCCAATCATCTCTAGCCCATCCCCATTCATCTTGACATTCCATGGCCTGCATCTCCTGCATTGACTCCAGAGCCACTTGGCATCCAACAGCATGAGCAGTATAACTATGGCCATGCAGAAGCGCGTCGCTCTTATCGTCGCTTTCAAACGCGGAGAAAATCTCCTCGGAAGCAAGTGTAGTGCACAGCGGGACAAGTCCGCCGGTAAGGAGTTTGGCATGCACAGATATATCCGGATGAACACCTAAGAATGATGAAGAAGTAATTCTGCCAAGACGATACAGACCCGTGAAAACTTCATCAAACACGACAGGTAGACCTGTCCAGCCTTTGACACTTGTAGGTGTATTTCCTTCGCCGAATAGATGAGGGGACTTTCGAACTACATCGACGAGGGCTCGTTGGAAAAGGGGGTCACTATAAACTATCAGTAAATACCGTGGACAGTGAGGAGTTACTTACACTAGAATCATACCGCCAGCACCGAGTACGACAGGCTCCATCATCAAAGCCCCGAACTTGCGCCCTTTGGCTCTTAGTCTGTCCAGGACATTTTCGATATATCGTCCATATCTTTCATAACTCCCGCTGCTCACTCGCTTGTCCATGTCGAAGACTTCAGAAATAGAACCAAGATCCTCACCACTGCCAAGCTCATCATTGAGGGTGGAAGGGACACTGATGACCCATTTACCCTCGACACATTGGACGCTAGGATAGTCAAACCAGTACCCCTTGCCCTGATACCACTCGATCTTTTCGTTATAAACACAGGGCTCTGAACAATCCATGGCACCCATTGTGTCACCATGATAACTTCCCTTAAGACCTAGGATATCCAACTGGTCATTCGGGCCCCAGCCATATCGAAGTCTGGCAGCTCGGAGAGCCATCTTGATCGCGACTTCACACCCAGTACTGCCATTGTCAGAATAAAAGACACGACTCAGTCTGGGATTTTGTAAGTTCTTCAAGAGTAGCTCAGCCAAGGCAAGGGCAGGTTCGTGGATGGCTTCAGCAAACATGACGTGGCCGTATCGACCAGCGGCATAGGCTGCCGCAAGAGTGAGGCGCGAGTTGGCGTGTCCGAGGCCTTGTGTCCACCACGATGCAGAACCATCAAATGCGGGTTGAAGTAAAGAATCAGAGTCCCGCCTCAAGACTTGAAAGTGGTCACCATAGGCGGAGTCAATAACAGCAATTGTGTCGGGTGTAAGAAGTTTTTGTTGTGTGAATGGGTACCAGATGGTATTCGATGCCTTTTTGTTCATAGATTCCAGCCTTTTGATTCGGTACTGGTGTCGACTGTCCAAGTGGCGCAAGACGGTCTTAGTTCGGTTTTCAGAGCTGAGATTATTGTAGTATGCAACCATCTGTTCAGTTTCCTTGTGGGGGTCTTCATGTCTAGTTGGAGGTTCCGGGACTGTCTCAACAGCGATTGCTTCATTCTTTGCGAAGTAATCACCCAGATAACGGTAATTCTCATACTTGTCGTCGCGGAAAAGAAGAATAGACTCGACATCGTAGCCCCTGATCTTGAGGGACTCGTACGCGGCAATTGTCTGTGAGATGCCCCCAAGCTTTGAGTCACCTACGAGAATGATAGGGGCTCGAAAGCCAGTGTAAAGCTCGGCCTGTGGTATTCCCGAAGGACCCGGAGAGTGGACACCTCCGGCAGTCTCGAGAAAAAGCCAACCTGGTCCTTGTTCGGCACGTGAAGAAACATGCTGATGAATTTTCTGCAGAAGCTGATTGTCGGTGGGGATGGATTGGCCAGATTCAACAGCAGCAATGTGAGGACTGCAAGGTATATCGTATTGGAATAATGTCGAGTTCAAGGTCTTTGGGGCGTATTTTTCAATATGACTGCTTGATTAGCCGGCCTCTTTTAAACGAATGTCGCTAAACACACCAACTATCAGCTTCATCTGCCGGACCTGTAGATACAGGCTTCAGAAATGATATCTGATCATTCTTCCAGATATCCCCTGCTGTCTTGCACAGCAACGTCGAGAAAATAGTCTTGCCAACATCTGTATTCGCCCCATAGATCTGATAAACGCGAAGGGATCGCCATAAAAAAGCCGGTACAGGTGCCATACCAGGCGGACAAACACTTTTTGACAATCTGAATATTAATGTTGTTGATGAGTTGACACGTACGAGAGATGGAAGCTTTAATAATAACTCATTGGAAATTCTAGACTAACTGATCTGCATGTGCCTGCATATCGGGCGCGGGGAACTAAACACTCAACGCTCAACAAATGCGGCGCAGCGTTGGGCCGAGACAAAGCGTTTAAACTTCCGATCAGGGGTGAGGGATTTCAAAGGATGAAGAACGAACATGTGATGGAATCGTTCTGTCAATGTCAATATCACGATGGATTCGACAAAGACGAGTCTGGATGGCATTCTGGCTGCTAGGCTTGAGAATCGCCAATCTCGGTCTCAACTCCGCCGTCTTACTACTCCTCCCGCAGATAGTGTCGACTTTTCATCCAACTCATATCTCTCGCTTTCGCAAAATGCCGAGATCCGCAAAGCCTATCATTCCCTCCTTCGAGATCATAAATCACCACCTCCTCTTCTAGGCTCTGGTGGCTCACGACTTCTTGACGGTAACTCGGCATTCTCTGAAAAGCTCGAACGTGAAATTGCAGAATTTCATAGAGCTCCAGCCGGCCTCTTGTTCAACTCTGGGTTTGATGCCAATGTCGGCTTGTTCAGCTGTGTTCCCCAGCCGGGAGATGTGATCATCTACGATGAATTGATTCATGCGAGTGCTCACGATGGGATGAAGCTGAGTAGAGCTGGGCAAAAAATACCATTTCGACATAACAGTGTCTATGGGAGCGTTTCCACGGGATTAAAAAGCCTTGATGTTGTGTTGGGTGGTCTTGAACAAGACGTCAAAAATGGTAAAAAGTCCGTCTTTATAGCCGTGGAAGGTGTTTACAGCATGGATGGAGATGTTGCGCCCCTCAGACAAATTGTCGAGTGCGTCAAACAACGACTTCCAAGAGGCAATGGTTACATTCTCGTTGACGAAGCCCACTCCAATGGCCTGTTTGGCGATTTCGGTCGTGGATTGGTTTGCGAGCTTGGTCTTGAACGATACATCTTTGCTCGACTCAACACTTTTGGAAAAGCTTTGGGTTCCTTTGGGGGTAAGTTCTTGTCCTGGTAGGGTTACTTCAGCTAACCTTGCAGCGATCGTTCTGTGTTCCGCGGTCACTAGGGAGTACTTGATCAACTATGCTCGAACTCTGATCTATACCACCGCCATGCCGTTCCCTTGCCTTGCTAGCATTCAAATTTCTTATGACTTTCTCAGAAGCGGTCGAGTAGCAGCTTCGATTCGGCACCTCAGACAACTTTGCCACCACTATCATAGACTTCTATTACAGCTATGTTCAGAGTATGACGGTCTTAGAGTGAACCAAGAAACACCCAAGTCACCAATTATTCCAGTTTTCACGTCACATCCACGAAGCCTGGCCCAGTTTTGTCAAGACAGAAAATACTTGGTTCGTCCAATCGTGGCCCCGACAGTGCCGAAGGGCTCTGAAAGAGTAAGAGTCTGTTTACACGCTGGTAACACAACAGAAGAAATAGAGGGACTGGTACAAACAATGAAGGATTGGGCTGAGAAAAGAGGCAAAGTAAAACCCCAGCTTTGACATTAACTGTCGTGTTGCCGTATATATCTCACTACAAGTATTTACAGACAAAGGTCGATAGAGCGGGTTTAATAGATTGAATTAACTAATAATTAATGAGTGGTGAGCTGTTCTGCCGACTACGATGTCAGAAGGCACAAGCGAGTATTAAGTAAAGAATGAATAGAAAAGAATTAGGGTCCATGCCTCCTCCTCAACAATCGAGAGGCCAATCACTTGATCTCACGTCCAGTAACTCCAAAGTTATGGATCTGCCTATCATTGACTCCAACGGCGATGTACTCCTGGCCAACGTGGAAGATGTAGAATGGCTGGTTAATGCCGGGGTAAAGAGGCTGTCGAAGGGTAACAGCGCTAACAAGCTGCTCATATCCGGCCTTTCGGAGGATATCGAAGGCACCGCTAATTTCCAGAGAGACAGGCCAAGGGATAGCAATATCCTCCAGCCAGGGAGACTCTATGGTCTCAACGGGGCCAAAGGAACCCCAGCCGGTGGACGTGATGATGGCAGTTCTGTTACCGGAAAGACCAGCGACGATGCGGCTGTTGATCAGACCCCATTCGTTGCTAACAGGCTCTGGAGTAGCAGGGGTAGCGTCGATCTCGTAGAGCTTGGCGTCAGGGTACTGCTTCTTGATGAGGTTGTAACCAACGTTGACGAACCCATCCCAGGAAATGGGGAGGCCAATGTCAGCATCCTTGACCGAGGAAGCGCTGGCACCGTTGGACTGGCCAATAGAAGCGACGGAGAAGTTGACGAGAGAGGTGGGATTGGTGGCATCATCAAGAACTTCAATCTTTACATTATAGACAACACGGTACACGAAGGGAGGGTTGCTCTGGCCGACATAGATAGCAACCTGGGTGTAACCAGTGCTAAGAGAGTTGAAGGTCCAGACAATGTTGCCATTGTCAATTCCGGCTTGCTCCAAGACGAGGTATTGGTTGTCGAAAGAGACGTTGACGGTGCCGCCCTCACCCTTGAAAGAGTCAGACTGCTGGATAGTGAAGGGCTCTTTGAACAGAACAGTAAGTTCCTGATCTCCAGCAACTTGCTTGACCTTGGGGACATCAGGCGCGGCATGGCCGTTGGCAGTATCCTGAGACTGGGGCTTCTTGGCTCCGCTCTTCAAGAGAGGCTCAATGGGGACAACCCAGCCTTCCTTGTTGGCAGTGTTGATAACAACAGTCTTGGAAGGGAAGACTCGGCTGGGGAGTTCAATGTTGACGGTGTCAGTGACGGTGTAAGGCGACTCCTTATGGATGATAGGACCAACCCAGGCCTGGAGGTCAAAGAGAAGACCGCCCAGGAAGGGGAGTCGGTGGAATTTGATGTCCCGAGTGATATCGACGTGGGTGCCAGAAGCGTTGAGAATAAGTTTCTTGGAGTCGTTGTCATAAAAGGCAGAGATGGAGTCAGCTGGGATGAGCTGGAGGTTGGACAGAGGATGATCAGACATGATTAAAGATTAAAGAGTAAAGAGATTAGAATAAATGTTGGAGTTGTGTTGTTTAAGTAAAGTGAAATGAGATGAGATGAGAGTGATGAATAAAAACTATTTGCAAGAGACGATGAGGGCTTTATATAGATAAATCTACCAGTAGTAATTCTCACGATGTCTACATCTAAACACAAAATGTTGCCATAATTCACCTCGACTACGTCTTGTCTACGAAACCAGCAAAGACAAGATTTCAGAAATCGTACAGAAAGAGCAAATAATCGTGCAATTTTTGGTTTCTCATATCAACAATCACATATCTCAACTTCATCTGCCAGCCACGTTTTTCCCATACTATCCACGACAAAAACATAGACGCGGCAACCAAAATTGACTTGAACACCATCGTCTAGACCACGGTCCATAGACAATCCATCTCACACAATTACTGCTTTCAGAGTATTCTTTCAGACACAGTCAGCATGCCACTTTTTTTAGGATTCATACGACATTTTCAGCCGCAAATGCGTGCGTCCATGATCACAATTCCCCGCGCACCTGGGTTAGATCCGTTGGAATGTGATGATACCCTTTTTAGGGGTCCTGGCTGGATCTGGGCTAAGCTTTTGGGTTTCTTTCTTGGGGTCGCCCAGTCGCGTGCTTGCCATGTTTCTGATTAGTGTGTGTTTACCGTAGAATAACGGGACTTGTTGGCGAACCGGATGTGACCCCCGAGAGGGGGAATGTCTGGTTGTTGGGTGGTTGCCGGTTGAGTTTGTGAGTAAACGTGGTTGAACCGGTACTTGGAGAGGTTTGCGCATACGGTAGTTAGGCTTTTATTGCAGGCTACTTTCGTGAGGAAAGTAAATATTGTTGAAAATGGGCTAATTCTTGTTCAACATGTTTACAACATCATTCGTCAACCGTTCCACCATCTTCAATCCAGGGTCGTGATCGGGGTTGACTTCCGCAATCGTCAACCCCTCCACCTTGTCACTTTCAAGAAATGTCCCCAATGCCTTCATCATATTCTCGTAGGTTACTCCCGTAAAATTGGGCACATTGGCCAGGGGGAACAGCCCCGGGTCAATTGAATCAACATCCAAATGTACCATGATGATATCTACCTTGTCTTCAAGATACCCAAGTGCTTCCTGTGCCCGCTGAACAGGGTCTTTTGCCACAGAAGCAGAACTGACGACCTTGTAGTTGTGGTCGAAAAGATATGCAAAGTGGTCGGGTTTATTCGATGGTAGAGACATGTTTGTGCCGAAAAAGACGGTATTGGAAGAGTCGCAGACAGGTTCTCCGGAAGGACGCGAGAACTCCTTCATTCTTTCGAGTGAGCCAGGCAGCTGCATCAGATGAGCCATGTTCATGCCTGCAAATGTGCCAATAGACGAAGAATCGGTTGGAGACGTAAGGTCAGTATCTGCGTCAATGTAGATGAGACCAACACGTTTGGGGGGGGACTGTTCCTCAGCATGTCTCCATAAGGATGAAAGAATAGCTGGCAGCATGCAACATTCTCCGCCCAGAATAAGTTGAAACGGCGATTGGAGTAATCTACCAGCATCGAGACTTTTGGTGATACTATCCTGTACTCGTTGGCAGACAGAAATATTGATATTCTCATTCCGTATGCCGCCCGGTGTAAAGTCAACGGCAGAGTATCCCGCCGGTGAATCTAAAGCATAATGCTCCGATACTGATAGCCCTGCCTTCTTCAATTGCTCAATAATGCCCACATCTCGAAAGGCTGCTGGGGCTTTTGATTTGCCGGGTATGATGGAGCCGCAGTCGGCTGGTACATATGTAACAGCAATGGATTGACAAGTAGCCATCTCGTCTGTGCGACTTGTCTGCTTTACAGATGTTGTTTCTAGCTGTGTTCGATGCTACCAGCGGGGTTTTGAAGATTTCAAACTGATTAAGCAAAGGGCGCAAATGTGGTATTTGGAAATGACGTAAACGGTAAGATTTGAAACATTACAGGGTAATTCACATGAAATGAAATCAAGGCGTTCCAATTAGTGATTGTACTTGTAAGCTAGTTCTGAGCGACCAAGTAGTGTTGTATAGATTACTCCAGGCCACGGTTCATGACTGGATATCACGACCAAGATCGTTGTGGTCTACAGGGTAGGTAGATGTGTGACGCATGCCCTTTTGTCCATGATTCTGTACTAGTTGAGTCTGGGAGTAGGCCATTACACCATGTGCCAAATGCGCGGACTCACCCCCTGATGGTTACATTAGCTCACTGGTAAATTCGAAAGCGTGATTCACAACAATATGAAGGCTGTATTGTTCAATTCGAGTCAATGCAGGCCCTGCTGATTCCAACTAATAGCATCCTAGCACAAAACTCAACGATCGAATTTGGACAAGTTCGCCTTCAAAGCACTCAGTTAGAGCCAACCCCGAAACACCAGATCAACCAAATCCTCTTGACTACTCGCCCATACTAGCTAAGACTAATAATTAGCCAAGGACTGGTCTGTTCTCAAGTTAGTTCGTCCAGCCCCGTTGAGTCCACGTGACGAATACGAGATACTGGAACATCCGAGGCCCCGAGGAATACAACACGCGGCCTCCTAGCAAAACTAGACTAGCCCTTAGTTTGGTTAGCCTGTCTTCCCAAAGTTTCTCCATGGCGAGGCGAACAAGTTGAGCTAGTTTTGCAACTTGCTAAAATTTCGTCCCATCTCCTGAAAACCGTGGGCATCGCGACCTCAATCTCAATTACCCTTAATATGTGATGCAGCGTGTCTCAACTCAACTCAAACTTATGTTAGAGCTTCAATCACGCCATATCATCCTTTCCGTGAACCCGTCGTCTGCTTGGCTGCTTGAACAACGTGGTTACTCCGGGTCCTGTCGCGTGACACTGGTTACCCCTGAACTTCAGTCACTAGCCCTCACAATTGCATAAGTTGCAATTGCACCAAAACTCCACTCAACAAAACATGCAGTCATATTTCCTCAGCGCTGTCATTCTGGCAGGCTGTATACAAGCGACTGGACTTTCACCTATCTCACTATCAGCAGGAGAATGGTAAATGTCTCCCGCCAAATCGAATTGAGATAATGACTAATAAAAGTGCAGGAAAGGTATCGACGGAAATTGGTCAACTGTTTCCTTCCAAGTCGGGTCTGACTCTGATCCTGTCAACCTCCTCGTCAGTACCGCTCTTTCATCAGTATGGGTGGTAGATTCAGGAGGATGTCTATCCGGTAAGTCAGCCGTTTTTGTCAGCAGCCAGTGAGCTCTTCCTAACCTCCTTAGACGAATCCGTATGTGATGAAACTCGTGGCGGCACTTTTGCAGTATCGAATTCCACAACCTGGGAAAGTCTTGGTACATGGCAGCTTGGTCTGAACTATCTCGAGTATGGAGGCAATGGCGACTATGGCCTTGACCAGATCGGTGCCAACAACACCGTCACAAATCAGTCCCTTTCCATGACAGATGTGCTCATTGCATCGTATCAGACAACCAACTACATCAACGGCTTGTTCGGTCTAGGGGTAACGCCACAGACTCACAACGGCAAGACACTGCAGTCACCACTATACAAGGCTGTAGCAGAGCTAGGTTTAATTCCGAGTTACAGCTTTGGCTACACTGCTGGCGCCTCATATTGTATGTTCCGCATTCCCTTCCTAATCGATGCATCCTGCTTACCTGTGCAGTGGGTCAATCGCAGTCATTAACGCTTGGTGGCGTTGATAAATCAAGATACGAAGATCATGAAATACAGTTCAACCTCACTGAGAGTGACCAGCTTCAGCGCTCGCTCGTCCGGGGCATACAAGCAGTATCCTCAGACGAGTTCAACGCCCCGTTAGATTGGAACTCGTCCTCCTTGCTCCTTTCTAGTTGGGATACCTCTTTCACCGCCCTCATTGATAGTTCAACTCCCTACTTATGGCTACCTGCAACAGTCTGCGAGGAATTCGCTACAGCCTTCAACTTGACTTTCATCGAGGACTACCAGCTGTATGAACTGCCACTTGAACAGTATCAGGATTGGCTGCACAGCGATCAATTTTCACTTACCTTCATGCTGTCCAGCGCTGACAACAATGTTACGGACGACAACCCCTATGAATCACCTGGAGTCGTCAACATTACGCTACCCATCAGATCATTCATGGGCTTATTAAAACTACCCTTCGACCCTCAGGCCGTCAACGACACCACTCTGGCCAAGCCATACTTGATGCTTCGAAAGACGCGCAACGATACACCGTTGATTCTTGGTAGAGCGCTTCTACAGGAGTCTTATATGATCACTCGATACGAAGAGAGTACCTTTTCAATTCACCAAGCCAAGTTTCCCAACACAACCACAACCACAGAAATCACGGCCATTAACCGACCTTCCGACAGTTCATATCCCGCGCCTGGTAGTAAGCCAAAGAAAAGACTTTCAAAAGGGCAGATAGCTGGGATAGTGGTCGGTACAGTTGCATTTGTCGCATGCATAGCTGCAGCAATATGGCTCTGCCAACGCCGGGGATACTGCTGTTTCAGCAAAAAGAAGGATTCTGTCCAAGAGAAACCTTCAGCCTGGAGCAGCACGTTTACAAAGAGGGGCCGGGATTGTCCAGAGCTTGATGGCCGAGAAACATTCGAAGCACCGAATAACCAAATCCACGAGATGCCGGCCCCTGGACTAATCGCTGAACTCGACGGTGATACCGGCTCACTATGGAATGGCGATATTAATGAGTCGCAACATGCTTACACGTACGAGTTGGCAAGAGAAAGAATACAGCAACAACTACGAGGACCAGTGCCAGCATACATCCCCAGTGTTGAGTCGGAGTTGATTCTTGAGAAGGGAGAGAGCCTCGACACAAAAGAGATTACGCCGACCTCAACTATCGAGAGTCGCACTCAGCTGGGGTCAACGCCCCCCTCGCTGAACGACCTCTTCCCAACTATCCGTGCTGGATCATTCCAAGACTCTGACAGTCTAGGCAGTAACTTCACCCTTCAAGAAGGCTGGACAAATTCTCCTTCTCAACCGGGCAGCGCGGTGATAGCAAACCGGCCTATCCACGATGCTCCAACACCAAATAGAGACAATCAGACTGGCAACATGGCTAACAATCTGTCATCGAGATACGAAGAACGTATCCGTGCGGGGTCCGAGTTGGTTCATGTTCCGCAAAGGGCTGCGAGAAGGTACAGTTGGGAGATGGACTAAATTCTTGTATCTTTGATTATAGCGTCTTATCAATATCTTGTTTAATCAACTTCTTCATGTACTGCATGCAGTACTTCCCATTTCTAGCCAGACTTGCACCACTTGTCAACCTCATCATTCGAGATCTCATGCGAGCCCCCTCCGCAACGATACCCATTATGCTGTTTAATCCATCCAAATCCCGCGGGACACTTACCGAGTTGCTCAAACATGGCCTTCCTCTCTGCTTCCTTCCTTCGTCTCTCTTCCTCCTCCAAGATCTCCCGTACAATCCTCTCTCGATCAGCGCCACTCGCCTTCTCGGCCTTTTCTTTGAGCTGACGGAACTCTTCGTCTTTGCGATCCTCCTCTGCAGCGTCCCTTACAAGTTGTTCCCAGACCTCGTCCGGGACGCCTGGATCTCGAGTACCAAGTCTTGAACTGATGGGATATCCATCATCAATCTCCTCTTCCTCGCTGCATTCGGGCGTCGCCTCAAACTCTTCTTCAGTGTCTTCCTGTGTCAACTCCTCAACTTCCACCTTAACTTCCGTCTTTGCCTCACCAACAGTGGGCGTGTTCTGATCGGCCCTCTTCTGCATTTCATCCACGGGGTACACTGGTCCTCTTGTATCATTCCGTCGCTGCTGCATTCTGTTCTGTCGTTCATTATACATATTTTCCATCTCAGACCGTATCTGAGAAAACGTCAACCGAGCATCAGGCGACTGTAAATCAACACGTCGGAACATGGATTTGGCTAATGTCTCAACATCTCGAGCACTCGCCCAGCCCTGTTGCTTGGCCAGCATAGTGAATTTTCGTTGTATAAAGTCCAGCTTCTCGCTCACGGCAGAAACGTCCAATTGCTTTTTCATCTGTCGCAATTGCGCACTTCTCTTGAGCATTAAAGATTCCAGAAGATTCGAGCAAGCAGCCGCATCAAGAGGCTCAAAGTCAATCACGTCTGGGAATCGACTCGACATGCCAGCGTTCTTGGATATGAGACGGTTGATATCCTCGACATAGCCAGCCAAGATGATGATGATCTTGCCCTTGTACTTGGGCTTTGTTGTCAAATCAACTAGTTCATCGAGGGCTTCCTGGGCGAAGTGTCCTTCAGCAAGTCGATATGCTTCGTCGATAAACAACACCTTGCCCAGAGCCTTGTCAACCAGCTGTTGAACTTTAGGACCGGTCTGCCCAATGTATTGACCGATGAGATCTGTGGTAGAACATTCGTGAACTTCATCCGTGGCAAGAAATCCCATATCGTAGTAGACCCTGCCGATCTTCCTTGCTGTTGATGTCTTGCCAGTTCCAGGTGGTCCGCGGAAGAGGAAATTGAACGGAATCTCTGGGTCAATGCCAAACTTTTTGAAATCTCGAACTAGCTTCTGGTAACCTTCGAGAAGCTCAATGACCCTCTCCCGACCAACGTCACCCTCGAAGAGCTGTCGAACATTGGATCCATTCCTTATAGCTCGGTCATGGTCGGCGTCAAAGTCTGGAGCCTCCATTGGGTCATTTGACTTGCACTGTCCAGCAGAGACACGCTTTTGGTGGCTAATCTTTGCTCGACCAAGGAGAATATCAATTTCGCCAGCGTTTCCAAAGTTGGGACGATTCCGGGCCCTTCTCAAAACATCCAACGCAGTGGACTTGGCCATGTCTGTTGCTTGGTAACCGGTCTTTTCAAGCTTGAGATCCAGAATTTCCGCCAAGGCAGCATCGTCAAAGTCCTCAAAGATGAAGGCAGAAGCCATGGGGAACCGACGACTGAGTCCAGGGTTAACATTCTGGAACATTTCCTCCATCTGATCTTGGTAACCTAGAAGTAGCACACAGCGGTCTTCTCCCGGAACGCTTTGAACCTCTGCCACGATGGTATCGACAACCGAAGTCTTGTACGGATCGCCTGTTCCTCCGCCAGAACTTCCAGCACCACCATAGAGACTGTACGCTTCGTCAATGACGAGCACCTTGCCAACTGTAGCAGCGAGTATTCCTTTAGTCTGTGCCTCTGATTGTCCGAGATGTGCCCCGATAAAGTCGGAAGGGTTCTTGACAACTACTTCTCCATTAGACAATAGACCAAGGTCAACGAGTATTCGACCATAAATCTTTGCCACGGTCGTTTTGCCAGTTCCTGGAGAACCCACGAAGACTCGGTTGAGGGAAAATTCAACCAACGGCTTCTCGGCAAGCTCCCTTTCATAATTCGTCTTGATGGTGTCGACGAGAACCTTGGCTGTCTCCTTGACTTCATCAAGACCAATCATTTTTTGGAGATCCTTCCATGCCTTGCTTTCCTCCAACGCCTTTGACGGCTCTGGTCCGATGAGGTCTTCTTTTGTGAGAAGAAGATCATTCGAAGAGTTCTTGGCTCGGCGTTCTCGTCGTAGTCTATCTGCTTGCCTCTTCAGTATAGTAGCCAGAGCATTCTCAATAGCTCGTGCATTGCCGAATCCTTCCTTGCGACGCGCGTAGCCCACCCGCCGGGACGCAATGCGCATGTACAATCCAGTTGAACCTCCCTCTATTTGCATCTTCCCTTTGAACTTTTGATGAAGTTGAAGCTGGAGAATACTGAGCAATTCTCCATCGTCATAGTCGTCAAACTTCATCTCGATAGGGAAACGGCTTGGGAAACCTGGGTTGTGGGCAAAGAAAGACTCCATCTGTTTGCTATACCCAGCAAGAACAAAGACGACCTTTCCACGCAGATTCTCAACTTCAGCGAGAAGAAAGTCGAGGACGGATTTTCCACCAGGACTGTTTCCGGAGGAGAGCTGATAAGCTTCGTCGATGAAGAGGACACCGCCTCCGTTGTTCTTGATTGACTCAAGAAGTTGTTCGCAGCCCTTGGTTCCATCGCTGGCTAGTTTCGATCCTGTGACTTCCTCAAAGACGTCGCCTGGTATGGCACCGATGGAGGTGAGGAGCTTGCCCCAGATACGAGCAACAGTGGTTTTCCCTGAATGTAATTAGCACTGACATCGGCTCTTGATCTTGAGACGTACCTGTTCCAGGGTTACCCAACAGGGAGCAGCTGAACCTCTCTCCCTTCAGAGATACTCCCTGTCGAAGCTTGGTATCAATCATTGTCTTGACTGAAAGGAACTCTTGTTTGACGGACTCGAGTCCAATCATGCCCATAAGCTCGTCAAGCGCCTCGTTGGAGATATTGTCACTCTTCTTCAAGGCCTCCCACTCCTCTCTAGCGTCGCTAGGATGCATGTCCTGAAGTGGAGGTGTTACTGGAGACTTTGTCTGTTTTTCACTCTTTTGCTTGTCATCGTCCTCTTGAGCTTTGACACGCTTCAAGTTCTCAAGCTGTTTCTCCTTCGCCTTCAACGACTGTTTCTGCTTCTCCTCTTCGTCTTTATACTTCTTCACTCGCTGTAAGTGATCAATCTCATCCTCAACTCTCTGCAAACTGATCTTATACTCGTCCTGGGCTTCTTGTCGTATTTGCTCCAGCTCGAGGTCACGCTTGACTCGTCTGCGAGTCTCCTTGTCTTCTTGAACACAGTCTTTGCATCTTTGGTCTTGTTTACCACAGTCGACTTTATTTGTGTGACCGCGATCACATCGTTGTTGGATCTTTTTCCGACACGCAACCTTGGTATGGTCTTGGACGAGATGGCAGCGGCGTTGACAGACGTGGCCGCACTTGAATTCGACGCCACTACAATAATGTTAGTGAAGACCAGTTATCGCACAGAGAACTTACCAAGGCTCCGAGCATCCTCCATCGGGACAGTATTGGTCGAAATCATCAGGTTCTTTCAGGACAACCTGACGATCAGGGTGACGCTCGCATCTGACAGGGACGCCTTCAAACAACTGCTTCTTGTCCCGCAAATGACCAAAGTACTTCGTCCATAGCTCTTTGCCCTTCTTGCTCGCCATGAAAGTATTCATATTGCCAAAGAGAATGATGGCGTTGCGTGCTCTTGACATCAACACAACAAGTCGTTCTTGAGCCTGGAGAAAGCCAATGTCGCCAATCTTATTGCTGCGTGTAAGAGAGGCAATTACAATGTCGCTTTCTTCGCCCTGGTAGTTATCAATTGTCGAAAGCCGCAATGACTTTTTGTTGACTTTTGCGGCAGCCTCGTTCATGAGTCCGGATCGAATCAAGTCGGCAGAATCAAGATCGTTGAGAAAGACGTCATTCTCCTTACGAAGAATGTCCTGTAGTAAATGCAACTGACCGAGGTATGCTGTCAAAACAACCATGTTCTCCGACTTGTACCCCTGCTGGCTGAGATACTTGACTGTTTTCAGCACCATCTGTGCCTCATGCTTATTTTTCTTGCTCGCCTTGGCTGTCGGATCTCTCCTATCGGCTACCCCGTTGAGGTCGTCTTCTGGATGCTCATGGTGAGCAAAAATTACTCGGCTGCAAAGTCCCTTGATGCTTTCTCTATCGTGCGTCGAAGGCATATCCCTGAGATTCTCATATGCGAGCATCTTGGCAAACGCGGAAATCTCAGGATGGCTTCGATGCTGAACCTGGAGAGTAGTGAACGCGTGTCCCTGCTTGATCAAACGTTCAAACAACGACACATTCAGGTCAAAACCATCACCCTTCTCCAGTGTTAATCTATAGTTGTTGACTTTTGGTCGAAGTTGCTGATGATCTCCAATCAATACCATCTGCTGGACAGACGGACTGAAGGCAGTAATGACATGGGCTTCCAGAATCTCGCCTGCCTCTTCGACGACAACAACATCAGGATCTGCAGACTTGATGATGGGTTGATACATGGCCGCTGCTGTGGTAGTGCATGCAATGACTCTCTTGTCGTTGAGAATCCTTCGGTTGGTCCCGTCAAACACGCTGGCAATTCTCTGTTGAAGTTTGTCATGGGTCTGACTCAAGTTGACAAACTCTTGAATCTTCTCTTCGCATACGCTACTCACCCACTGGTTATGCTGATTCTGGCGTTCCGATTGGGGCAGCTTCCATAGCGATATAGCTTCTTTGTTAAGTGAATTCTGGAAGTTGCCAAAACGACCAACTTTCGTACCCTGGCACCAAGCGCGGTACAGCGAGGCTGGATCTATGGCTTTGTTGCCATGACCGATGATCTTGAAACCTCCTTCTTCAGGCTCCGGCGGTTGGAAAGCAAGCCATGCTGGTGACCAAGTTTCGGAAAATTCGAGATAGTCGAGTATTTCCTGAGGATGGACGTTTTGTCGATTGAGCCAGTTGTTGACCTCCTGCATCTTGGTTGAGAGCTCCGCCATGTCCTCCTTATGTCCATCAATAATAGACCATTCTTGGCGCGTCCGTCTGTAGGCGGTTTCTTTTGCGTAGTTGAATAATTTCGTTGGCTTCGTTCTTTCCGTGCTCTTGGATCCAAGACGCACGATAGACGACTGTGGCGTACCCATGTCGAGGAGGTCCTCGATGAACTGGTCCGTGGCGTGGTTGGTATAGCTGAGGAGAAGAATACGACGAGAGGTGTACTTCAAGAGAAGTGACACGACTAAAGCACCAATGAATGACTTTCCCGTTCCAGGTGGGCCTTGAATCTGAGCAACTTGGTTGGTGAGGGCGTGGATGAGTGACTCCAATTGGGCATCTCGAAGCCGGATTTCCTTTCCATTGGTGACTGATTTCGGCAGAACGATCTCCCTGCCAGCCTTGAAAGCATCCTTCCAATCTTCCAGGATTCTCTCAAGGTTCATCGGGAGTTTCAGCTCACCACAAGCCTCACCAGGTGTAAGTAGGTGCGCTTCCAGAGGCAACTCGACCATCCCCTGCAAACGTTTAAGAATAGGTTCAAAAGCGAATGTCGCTGTATTTACCACCAGAAATCGGAGATGCTTGCCATCGGAACTTTTGAGGGAGGTGAGAGCATTTTCCAATCCCTGGGCATCCGTGAACTGGACTGTGATGACAGGCTTAGCCTTCAGAAGTGCCTTCTCCTCTCGCTTCAGAACACCAAAAGCGATCAGTTTGTCATCATGACAAAGTACTCCAAAGGACCCATGTTTGAGGAAGGACTTGCATCTGTCGAGATATGCTCGTCGTTCCTTTTCGGACATTTTGACGAAGCTTTCCATGCCAGATCTCGTTTCCATACAGATTGAGAAAGGAGACGCTCTGTTGTCATGACCAACGTCAAACCCAGCATAGGACAATTGTCCAAGGATCAGAGGTTTATGTCTTCCTGCCTTCTGACCCAAAGCGATCAGCAAGTCCTCTCTGAGTTCTGCAAGCATCTCTTCTCGGAACATTCGGTACAGCCAATCCAAGTAGCCTTGAGAAGTGAGACCAGATGAATTATCAAACACGTCGGCGGCGCGCTGTAGAAATGGCTGGTCTCGGGAGAGGAATTCGTCGTTGGTGGGATACATGGCAATATCGCGGAAATTCGCAAAGTCGTTGTCGTGTCTTCCACCAGGGGTGATTCCGTCTTGCTCCAAGGTAACAGTGTCATTCTGGATGGTGAGAATTTTGTCAAGGCGATGATGAATGGTTCTGACAGCGTGACTTGTCGAGTTGAGAAAGGTTTTGGCATCTACTACGTCTTTGACATGACCACGATGCAGAAGAAAGTCAGCGGCATGGTCTTGAACACTGACAACTCTCAGGCACATCCAAGCGAATGTTTCTAATGCATCGTCGGGCAACTGTTGGCTCTGACATAACTCATACAAAGCGTTCCAAAGCGTAGGTGGTGTCAACGTATGGACCAGAAAATCTTCAAGGAATGCTCCGTTGTTCAGTCTCTCGACATCAGGGTGCGACAGTTGGCCGAAAAGAGGAAGAACAGAAGTCAAGATGAAGGAATCGGTAAGACTGTGGCGGACGGCAGAGCGGATAGATTTGGGACCGCATGGGCTGGCGAGGATAAGTTCCAGGAAGATGGAGGGGGTTCTGTCCTGACAGTCTAGATAGCAGCCTTGGAGGTAGTTTTTGGCGTCGTTGAAGGTGTTGATCTGCCGTTTTCCGTTGTTGATTTCACGGGAGAGGTTGACCAACTTGGTAGCACGTGCTGAGTCTGGTTGAGCCATGGTGTGTATCGATTTGGTTGCTGATGACGGACTGATATTTGTCTTGATCGATAGTATCTTTTCTGAATGCAGATCCAGATGACGATTCATGAGAGACTTGATCTATAGTTATATCATACGTCCTACCCTCCATTCACTGCACCAAGACCTTTGATGTACTCTATCTGCTGGAGGCCGGACCATGTCTGCGCCTCTGCATAGCCAGACGTGGTTTGACTGGTCGATACAACAGGCCTGCCGCAGCTTGCCCGCAAATTCTGGCCAACAGGAACAATTGGGCCTGTTTTCTCGTTCCGGCCTCATATTTGGGAGACGTGTTTGCCAATAAGGCTCATTCTTCATGATGCAAGGTGGTGCCTTGTTGGTTGCCTGATCTAATTGAATGTGCGCACTTGATAAGGTGAATTAAATGCAGTAGGCTGTTGTTGTTACCCTGCAAAGTTGCACAGTGAAGGACCAACAGGCCATCCAGACCAACCTCTACGTGTTTCGAAGCAGGGTTGCGTTGCATTCTGTTGGTTCTTTTAGCGATAACTGTATAAAGTGAGAGGCAGCCCAGATTAGTTCGCCTGATTGATCGAGGATTTCCTCACGACCATTTGGGCTTGCGTCTTCGAGGTTATCTCGCTTGCTCAATGAATAAACACACAATCATGCACTTTACCCCTCTTCATTTTGCTCTTCGAGTGCGCAGTCCCCAAACCAAACATGCCTCTGTTTGTAATCAATACATGTTGTTTGAAAAAAGAGATGCAAGTTCTGTTTTCTTGTCCAACAATCAGATATTCACGGCCATATTCACTGTGAAAAGAAGAGATCTGAATTACTTTACCCAGTTATCTCTTATGGCATTGTAACATTCGCATATGATGCTGTCCTCAACTACCAGAGCAAGTATCTACTTATGCGTTCTCAATATCTATAAAAAGAAATCATCAATCAAACGTCAATATCGCGAAAAACCAGCGTTGCAGTCTTAACTTAGATTAAATAGATAAGCTCATCGTCCCCTGAACTGGTCGAATCGCCAAGTGTAGATCTTCCTACGTCATGGGGAATCTTACTGGGATACGGACCCTGCATTTTTCTCCAGAACAGGTTCTCGGACAAAATAACCTGTTACGTGTCACACATGACGCGGGGTCCCTCAACCAGAACTTGATCTAGATTAAAACCCCACGAGGGGAGGTCCCTTTTCTTTAATTCTACTCCATCTTGGATACTTGCACAAGTAAAGAAGCTGATAGCCATGGCCGCAGCAACAAAGGTTTGTTCCATGTGGACATTGCCAGTGAGATATCAACTTACATGATCTAGGAAATGGAGCGCGGAAACGACGCCGTCAAGGACGACGCCCGTTCAACTTCGGAAGAAGAGCGACCAAGGTCCAAGGCCAGAAAGAGCAAGAAGTCGGCACAGCGAAAGAGGAGACAGGTCTGGGATGACGACGATAGTGACGACGACGATGATCAGCAGATGGCACGGTCGAATTATCGCATGCAACAACAGCGACAGCGGCAGCAGCAGCAACAGCAGCAACAACAACAACAGCAACAACAAGGCGGTGGTGGTAAAGATGCGATGAGTCTGAGACTTGATTTGAATCTCGAGATTGAGATTCAGCTCAAGGCTAGAATTCATGGAGACTTGACGCTCGAATTGCTGTATGTTCATCCCCCCCGATCAATTTACATGTCGTCAAACTAACATATTTTTCCAGTAATTAATTCTGCACGTCCCCTTCATCCTGCCTCGGTATCAGAGAGCGCAGCCATTGCTTTGATGCAACCAGGTCAATTCAGCAGGATCTTGTCCACCACCACCTTTCTCTTGCCAAACCAGGGCTACAGCGGACACAGAAGTCAATGGTGAATATGCAGGGGAAAGACATCTTTAATATTTTATGGCGATTGAGTCGGCGTTACAACTGGGTATTGTAAGATATATAACGAAATAGCCAAAGGCGTTGATGGAAAGGTGTTGAATACGACAAAGCAACAATGATTTTCTTTCACATTGAGTTCCGATATGACAACGATGTGATATTCTGTATTCAGCACATATTATCTGATCAGTCCTCCATGGTAACCTCGTCTGATGGTGAGCTTCTGTTTCTAGACTAGTGCCACAGCAACCATCCATGCTTCCCTGTCCTTGCTCATCTTTCTGCATCCTTGGCTCCCTCCTATTCCTCCCAACCTCTTCTTTCGACAATCCCAAGAATGAGCGAATGACCAGTGACTTATGCCAAATACCCATGCTTCCATGTCAATACAAATGGTCTCACCTCGATCTCAAACATTGCCGACATCTGCCGAAGACAACCCCTCCTCCATGGCCAGAAAGCGGAAAAGGAACAGTGAGAGAGTCAAAGTAACCCGAGCATGCGACCGATGTAAAAAGTATTGTCTTGATCCTCCAAATTTACATAACCCACTGAATACTGACAGGTGACTAGAAAAAAGATCAAGTGCAATGGCACACAGCCGTGTCGGTTCTGCGCTCAGACCAAAGCCGAGTGTACTTTTGATACGGCTTATGCCAGAGGCCGGAAACCTGATCCTTTACCGGCTACGGAGGGTGAAGATGAGGATGTGCCGCGACAGATAATGAAATCGCGTAAACCAAAACCTACCAAGTCCCAAACAGCGAATAATGGGGATGGGGAACCACTAAGACAAAGCCTTTCAGCCAGTGAACCAGCATCGGTATCAGTCCCTATAACAGCATCATCCCGTCAATCTCCAGAACCAACTCAAGAAGACTCCCAAGGCCACTACATCGGTCCTGCATCTGGCGTCTCATTCCTCCTCCGAGTCCAGAAACGCCTCAGCCATGCCATGTCACTTTCTCTCCCCAGCAGCATTTTCACATTCGGCGATGCTCCCCTACATCCTCCAGACTTTGACCCTTCTTTCTGCATGATGCTTCCCAAAGATGACGCCTATCGACTGGTCAATCGGTACTTTGACTTTGCGATGCCGACGTATCGATTCTTGCATCGGCCGACTATTGAGGAGTGGTTTACGGAGTTTTATGATACCATGGGCTTGATGCGTGATGCACAGAATGCTCCGGCTCGGACTGCGTTGTTGTTTATGATATTTGCACATGCTAGGGTTTATATGCCACATGATGACAGACCAGGACCGTCAGATCTAAGGTACCCAACGCAAATAGAATTCAAGATGTAGAAAGGACTAATTCTCAGCATAGTGCCCGGTACTACCTTGCTGCTGAGCATCAGCTATCGAAAGAGAGTGGTTCAATACGCCTCGCCAGTGTTCAAGCTCGACTACTTCAATGCTACTACCTCCTAACCCAGTCTCGAGTCAACCACTGCTGGAGCCAGTTTGGCACCGTAACGAACCTAGCGTTGGCCATTGGCCTCAACAGGAATAAAGTCCCTGGTCCATCGAGTGGACTGAGCCTGCTCGAAGTTGAGAGTCGTCGGCGGACATTCTGGTGTGCTTACACTCTGGATACGTATCTCAGCGTGTCCTTGGGAAGGCCAAGAGCACTGCGTGACGAGGATATCGACACTGAACTCCCAGCGTGTGTGGAAGATGATGACCTGATAGGGGAACAGATTGGAACAGTTGCGCTAAATAGGAGTTATTCCACAATGCTCGCTCCATTAGCCCACATGAGGTATGTCTCATGCGTTCTGCACTATGATTTATGCTCACAGGAAAAGGCTTGCGCAGATTATCAGCCATATACTCCGTACACTCTATGCCGTCAAACCCATCTCATCTAGACAAAGGGAACATGAAACAGAACTCATATCACAAGAGCTACATAACTGGAGAGCAGAACTATCTCGATTTCTGGATGCCGATGCTTTCAACTCTTCACTTCTCGTGCCGATATTCCAGCGACAACGGAATGTTCTCAACTTGACATACTGGCATGCTGTTATCCTCACGTATCGTCAATCCGTTCTAAGCAACTTCGCCAGGGCCTCTAGAGAGAATAGCGATGGTGGCCAAGATCCCAAAGTTGCTGACGGAGTTCAACGATGTCTCAAGGCGGCCATGGATATTGCCAAAACTATCGATGAGATGGTCCAGAGTGGTCAGATGTTCCATTCTTTTTGGGTGAGTTCCACTAGGCAGAGTTGATCAACGCGTAAAAGATTCTGACTCCTTTCAGATTACAGCATACTTTGCCTTTACAGCAACCATGGTTCTTTACATATATGTGATCCAGAAATGGGACTCTACGCCTGAGGTCTACAGCAGCTACTTCATGGCAGCCTCCCAGTGCCAGACTCACATGGCCTCCATGGCCGAAAAAGGATCTCTCCTCGAGCGATACTGTCTTGTCCTAGAGGAATTACGCGTGGAAGCACTGCGACATATACGACGTATGCAACCAGTGGTGGATATACAAGGGATAGGAGAGATGGTATTTCAGAATGATGCTTTTATGAATACGAGTCCAAGCGATGGGACGAATTATACAGAATTCATGGGGGAGATGGGCATGTCTATTCCGGCGGTCGATGATTTCTCAGGTTGGGGATATTTTGCTTCAATGGTTTCTTCTGGGTTGGGTAATCTCGATACATTCTTTCAAGATGATACACTGAGGTTCTAGTAGAAGCTCAAAGAAATGTTAGCTGGACAGTAGACTGGAAACTTGGCCAGATTCTGAAGGAGAAAGAAAACCCCGCCCCCAACTCACAAGTGAACAGTCAGTGGAGAAATTCCGTACTTTGACGACCCTTCATTCGTTGGTTCCCGACCGATTATACCCGTGGGTTACCCAGACAGCGTCGGAAATGTCATGACAAATCCGTGCCAGGTCATTGATCCCCATGAGTGAGGGGTGAGGGGTGCTCGGCATAACTTGACTGATGAGTGATATAGATAAGACTGGGTATCTCTCCAAGACCGATTCGTCATTTTAGCACTTTTTAAACCACTTCACATAACGCTGCATACTATCGGCAGCTTCCACCAACCTCTCACTTCTCAGCACATCAGTCTTTTCATACTCAATCATGTCTGCAGTAGCCAAACGCCTGGAGGGCAAGACCGTCCTCATCACCGGCGCATCATCCGGTATTGGAAAAGCGACTGCTTTTGAATTCGCCCGCACCAGCCCCAACAACCTCAAGTTGATCCTGACAGCGCGACGAATCGAGAACTTGAAGCAGATCGCCGCAGATATTAACAAGGAGGTCGGCGACGGAGTCAAGGTGCTGCCAGTGCAGCTCGATATCAGCAACGCAGATGAAGTGCGCTCATTTGTTGATCAATTGCCTGCTGAGTTCAAGGAGGTTGATATTCTTGTGAATAACGCGTAAGTTCTCTTTTGCACAACTTGGGAGATGTTTCGGGCACTAACAATCGCGACAGTGGTCTTGTCAAGGGTGTCGCCAAAGCTCCAGAAATCGAGGAGCAAGACATCAATGTCATGTTCGCAACCAACGTCACAGGCCTTATCAACATGACACAAGCCATCCTCCCCATCATGCTGAAGCGCAACAACGGCGATGGCGCTGGCGACATTATCAACATTGGATCCATCGCTGGTCGTGAGGCTTACGTCGGCGGAAGCATCTACTGCGCTACGAAAGCAGCTGTCCGAGCCTTCACTGAGAGTCTACGAAAGGAGTTGATTGCCAAGAGGATCCGTGTCATTTCTGTCGACCCAGGACAGGTCGAGACAGAGTTTTCAGTCGTGAGATTCTACGGTGACAAGTCCAAGGCTGATGCTGTTTATGCGTAAGTATCCTTGTCATTTGTGTGTTTGATGAAATTACTGACTGTTTTTGCAGTGGGTGTGAGCCACTGACTCCTGAGGATATTGCCGAGACAATTGTCTTTGCTGCTGGAAGAAGGGAAAATGTTGTTATTGCTGATACCTTGATCTTCCCCAACCATCAAGCTTCTGCTACCATCCTGCACAGAAAGACAACGTAGACGGGAAATGATATTGTCATAGGGATATAGAGCTTAGATTATAGAATAAATCACAAAACCAGTATTCGACTTATTTGAAGCATCATAAATCAGCTTGCGATCTCTCATGATACAATGAACGTCTGTAATTCCCTTGTCAAAACAAACGCCCTTGATCAACAGAGAGCTTTACCATTCACCAGTATAATGATTCCATGCTCCTGCAAATTCTGAGCAGTATGTTAACTGAGTCAAGCAGTCTTATCAAATGTACTGTACAGTCATCCCAAGGATTCATCGGGTCACTTCCGAACAAGGCGAGAGATGAGGGAGGGGTTGTGGAGAGATCAACAATGACGCCTTTTACCCCTCCGGAAATGTCACGGACTTTATCCGTGATGGCATTTCCGAGCAATTGCCGCGTGTAGAGAAGAATGGACATATTACAGTGTGATGAAGAGTGAGAAGATTCACGAAAGAAAAAGACATGATATTTTGTACATGTCTAGTAGTCCTCTGTTATCAAGTCCTCTGCTAGATAGCTATACCCATACTCCCATTTCAATGCAGCTCGTCCAAACCGTGAATGGATGATATGTAAGCCGGATCGAAGCCGTACGTCGGATGTGTGCCCGATGCATCAGCGGATACGCCAAGTCCATGAGCCTTTAAGTACCCTGTTATTTCCTGATACTCACAGAATGTACCTGTTCCATCAAACTACTCAACACAATCATCATCATGACCCCTCCTAGAGTACCCCCCAGCGGTGTCTGGGCACCCGCCGTCACATTCTTCGACCACAGCACCGATACCCTCGACATCGAGTCTCAGGCCAAATATTACTCCTACCTGTCCAAGACTGGTCTTGCTGGACTTGTCGTTCTTGGGACGAACTCGGAGACATTTCTCCTGACTCGTGAAGAGCGCAAACTTCTTCTGGAAACTGCACGACGAGCCACCGGTCCATCTTTCCCCATCATTGCTGGTGTGGGAGGTCATTCAACCAAGCAAGTGTTGGAGTTCATCGCTGATGCAGCTGATGCTGGTGCAAACTACGCTTTACTTCTCCCTCCAGCATATTTTGGAAAGCAAACGACACCGGAAGTCATCAACAACTTCTTTGACGATGTCGCCAAGGAGAGTCAGCTGCCCATCGTGATCTACAACTTCCCCGCTGTCTGCAATGGCATTGATCTCGACTCAGCAACTATCGCCAGCCTGGCCAAGAAGCACGACAACATTGTCGGGGTGAAGCTAACTTGTGGTGCTGTGGCCAAAATCACTCGATTGGCCGCCGAACTTTCGCCAGACAAGTTTACCACCTATGGAGGCCAGTCCGACTTTTTGATCGGCGGATTGGCTGCTGGTTCCCAGGGCACGATTGCCGGATTTGCCAATGTCTTCCCCAGGACGATTGTGCACATCTACAACCTCTATCAGGAGGGCAAATACAAAGAAGCGCTGGAGCTGCACAAGAAAGCAGCGCTTGCTGAGCAACCTTGCAAGGCCGGTATTGCGTCAGTTAAGTACGCCGCCGCTCTCAACACCGCAAAGGCAGCAGGAATCGAGGGGGCTGTTGAGAAGTTGAAGCCTAGAAGGCCATATGTTGAGCCATCAGACGCAGTCAAGAAGAACATCGAGGCACAGATTGCCGAGCTAGTTAGTATCGAGGCGAGTTTGAACACGGAGGTGAATGGGTTAAAGGCTTGAGTACTTGGAGGAAATATAAATGGTTTTCGGGTATTGAAATATAGAAAACTCAGTCAAGGATCATTGCCATAGGATCCGTTCTTATCATCATGTGTCTGTGAAGCGAAGATGTAAAATGAATGACTGGGAGGATATCAGCACGTGACTGCTTATTTGTTAAGGACAGCAAAAAAGCATTAGCCCTTTTAAGCGTGGTGAAGAGGTATTTCTCATTCCTCACCACAACATTCCAGCATAATAATATCATCACATCACTCGTGTCTGATACCAACGCTCGACACTTTGACTTATCAATAAGAACCCAGCCAGCCAGATTTTTAATACACTCTTCATTCTTTTGAAGGCCTAGAAATCAACATGACAATTTCACCAAAATCAACTGATGCAGCCGTCATTATCCCCTCTCCCTCAGACTCAGACGACTCTTCTCTCACGTCAGCTCTCGCAGACATCGTCAACGCCGCATACGCCGAAGTTGAGAGTGATATCTTCCTACCCTCTTACAAACGCACTTCGGCCACAGAAATTGCAGACTTTATTCGAAAAGGACAATTAGCCGTTGCATATGCCAAAGACTCCAAACGACCTATTGGCTGTATTTGCATCAAAGTGATGAGCTCTGAGCGAGGAGAGTTTGGCATGCTGGCATTGGAAAAGCAATACCAGGGCTCTGGTCTTGGACGACAGATGATTTCGTTCGCCGAAGATGAATGTCGAAGAAAGGGATGTACCGTCATGCAGCTTGAATTACTCGTTCCTATGACATACCGCCACGCTTCTAAGGAGAGGATGCAAGCATGGTATACACGATTGGGATATCAGGCTGTAACAGCTGGTGACTTTGGTCAAGATTATCCAGAGCTCGCAAAGATCCTAGCAGGGCCGACAGAGTATAGAATTTTTGAGAAACCTCTGGTATAGACTAGACACTAGAGAAAGACGGCAATCATGATGGAGGAATAGACATCAAGTTAATTAAATGTTGAATTTAAACCATCGTTTAATGGGCGCTCAAGTACTGATGAAGTAGTTAGAAACAAATTGAATACAATATGCACCCTTCCCGCATTAAGGCAAATTAATCATGACCATCGTTAAGGAGTGTCCAGCAGCTCATTCATCAATATTCCATCACTTGAAACCCCTACCACTCAATCCATTTCTCATCCTGTACAGCTTACAACTGACCGAGGAAACCAACCAAACCACCGAGGTCAAGACCAATGGACTGGATCAAAGATCCAAGCACATTAAAGAGTCGCTGCTGGGCAAGACCAAGACCAATGATGGCGATGTTGATGGAAGCAGAGGCATCTCTGACTGCGTTGGCAAGTCTCGTGAGGGGGTTGACAAATGGCGCAATGGCATCCGTGATAGCCTCAACCTCTTCTTCCAATGCCTGCTGGATATCGGGAGTGAGATCCGTAGCGACGATTTCAACAATGACCTGGATATCCTCCAGAATGGCGGCACTGTTTCGGATGGCAGCGGCAAGAGCGTCGATCTGCTGCTGGGTCAGGCCCTGTGCAGCTTCGACAACGCCTCCGACAGCACCGCTGGTGACGCCGACGATGTTCTGTGTAGCAGCCTGAATAGCTTCAAGGACAGCGTCAAGGTTGGCATCAAGACGGGCAATAATCTGGGCTTGAAGCTCGGCATCAATGTTATCGGTCACAGTAGAAGCAAGTTGCTCTTTTATCGTGTTAGTGTTTGTTCAACACGAAGGTAACCAACTAGGATGATTTCACGTACGGATTTCCTGAAGGTTTTCAAATGTAGCATCGGTAAGAGTGGTGACAGCGTTGGTGATGGTGCCAACCACGGTGCTCTGCTGACGCTTCTCGGTGACTGGCACAGCGAGAGCCAAGGAGGCGTATGTCAAGACGTGAGCGAATCTCATGATGTCTGTGGTCAGGTGTATATACGAGAGAATGGCTGTTAGTGCGGGTTGAAGTGATGAGAGGTCAAAGTCAGATGGAGACTTGAAGCCGTGAGTACTGGATGCCTGGAGATGGGATGATATGGCAAGGGCTTGACTCCCAGGGCGTACACTTCTATATATACTCGAGTCCCGGCTACTACCGGTTGACATGGAGTCTCGCCCGTCTCCGCCCAGAGGACGGACATTCCGGTCCAGACTCAACTTAGATGACCGTCACATACCGCCAACCAACAAAAGCAGGGTCGATGAGTACGTTACTTACTGTAGATCCTGGAACCCTGGCGGAGAAGTATCCCGATACGGCAACCACATCATTCATGTCTGAGTTGAGGGATGGCGCTCGGTTCTTTTGGTCGTGAACAAAGATGGGATGGCTTAGACAAGTACGTCAGAAGGGAATAACCACAGACATCACTCACACGGCCGTTACAAAACATCAAGGTTCACCAAACAAGTTATTCATCATTTCTTGATCTCCCCCGATGAGCTAGTCAGATCTGCCGTTTCCGTATCAGAAACGTCGAGGTTAAAAGAAAGCTACCCCTTTAACCCGCAACATGGCTTACAGTAAGTAGTACCTTACATCCTCCATCAGCAAGCCATGGGTTGCGGGCACTGGGCAAAAAGAAAAAAAGAGACGTTTCGATCCGCGCCACTTTTATCGTTACTGTAGATGATAAAATTCCGAAGTAGGGAGTTGAATGTCTCAAACCGGACAAGATCAACAGTTTCGTCAGCCTGTCATTTTCCGGCTTTGTATCTTTTTTGCAGAGACGAGAGAAGGTCGGGAGCTAAGAAAAAAGATACTTTGATCTCTGACAGCTGTCATGTTAACGTATTAATTAACGTTAAAATAGGGTCAAGTACCGGCAAATCCTTTTTGTCATTTTCAGAGTTTGTCTATGATGCAAGTTACATATCCATTATTCCCTTGAAAAGCTTGACTGTGAGATCATCTTCCCCTACGCGGCATGTGTCTACATTCTTTTGATTCCTGTGACCCGTCTTGCATCAGTCCCCTTGTCCTTTTTTTCTGTTCTGTTTTGTTTCCTGGATGTCGAGACAGGAACAAACGTATCCCTCACATAACGGACTCTTGTCTGGACCCGGCATGACTTTGCCTCGACCCAGCTCCGACTCCCCTTGACTTTCCTGGCTGAAAGCATGTCTCAGTTCCCTATTTCACTCATCACATTCCTCGGCATCCAAGGATCCGCAATCTTGTCCACTTGTCTTGTGTATATTTTGCCGAAGGACGATGAATAAATGCATGTTATTGGCTTCTTTGCGGGTTGCGTGATGATGCATGTTTGTGATGGATAGGTCCGTGACTATTGGCAACGGGCTTAGTCGTGGAAAGATGTTAGACATCTGTCTCATCACATCGCGGCAACTATATTAGACAACAAGATCCACTTGGTCTAGCGGTAGTTGCTTTGTCTTGAGTCGAGGATCCTCTCTTCAGCGTTACTTCATTTGCCGTGGGGTTTGGGCATGATTCGGGCTGACCATGAGCGATCGGTTACATACTCGAGTGGTTTGTAGATCGATCTTGAAGATCTGGAGATATATTTCACCGCTATTTTCTTGATCTCCCTCACGGGTGATACATCAGGTCAGCAGACTCCACTCTTGGATATCACATCTTTGCAAAGATGCTTTACTCGTAGGGTAGCTAGACTATCGAGTTGAAAGCCTACGTCTTGCCGGTAGATGTACCGATCAATTCAGCTAGCTTCATATTTTCCCATTTGAACATCCTTTCCTCCGACTGTGTTCTAATGTCAGGGCAGTGATGGACATGCGAGTGTGGATGTTCATCCCTACCCGAGCTCACTCAGTATATCGTTCTTCGTTGATCTTCCAGAAAGTAAATGATAAATCAAAGTCTTACCTTGTCTCGTTCCAGAAGAGGGCATGTAAAGGCATGAATTTAGCCCACATTCATCTGGCTCATCACCAACAGATATTGACTCTCACTGGTTGCCCAAGACATCAAGGCAACTACAACCTATGACTCGAGTGTCTCAACTGGGCAGTTTACGTGATGACCAAGATAGGCAGGTCAATGTATTTACCACTTCTCGTCTTTGAAGGCTTGTGATGACTACTGTCTTACAAATCACAGGTTTGTGGCGATTCCATCCCGTCACAAGCCCAGCTCTTGGCGATGTGAATTGTGCATCATGACTTGCGAGATATATGTGTTTGTGTATGGAGGCTTCTTCTCTATGACAGTATTGAAACCTGTTGTAATGAAGATCCTGTGTGATGCCTACCGACGATGACCTCAGATCTGTATTAGTATTAGTGATCAAGAATCAGAGTCGATTCCGGTGAAACATGTCTGATGTTCAATCACATGGAATATTACATTGCCGGCAACTAAAAAATGATTATTCATGAGGTTATAGTCACGGGCATCACCAAAACATGCTCGTTACTTAGCGGGAACGGTTGGCTCCGAGACAGGCCTCTGGGTGTCTCAGCCTGCGAATGATATCATTATAGGGTAGGCCAGACTGTAATTTGACATGTGGGAGCCAAAAACAATGGTTACTGTGAGTGTTCCTCGCTTGAATCTTGTGGCATCCAAGCTTCTAGACTAATGTACGGGTATTCTAGATCTTCACCTTAATCACGTTACGGCACCATGTACTCATCTCACCTCATCTACCGTAGACTCCAGCAAATGTTTTCTGCATATACGGGACTCGTTCTCAACTAATCCAGCTGCAACAATTGGTCCAACAGCTCTAGAATAACCATATCCCACCACACCTCCGCACCAACCGCAGCACATAGCACTCAATTCAACAAATCACAGGCCTCCTAATCTGGATGAAAATGCGCCAACTTGCCACTTGACCTTGTACGCGATAGCTCATCGCGGGGACATGTCGGGGTTCTGTGGGGTAGACTAACGGCAATTCAGGGCGGCTGATGAAGGGTGATCTGGGGGGAGCAATGTCTTCCACCCCACGTCATTTTCTTCAGAGTCTGCCTCTTGACGGCCTTGATCCAATTTTCTTCCTTGTTCTAAATTGCTTCTTTTCTTCTCTCTCTTTCCCCTCAGACAGGAGAGTCGTCGCAGCACAGATCCGAAACATTTTGTGGTCTCATCAAAAGTCGGCAGGATGCAATCGGTAAAAACAAGGAAAAGAGCTCCGAGGGCCTGCAATTTATGTCGATCCCGCAAGGTTCGATGTATCCTCGCCAACCCTTCCGAGCCGTGTATCAATTGTCAACATACCGGCAAGTTCTGTACCTACAATCGCCGTGAAGGAGTTCGGTAAGTCTTGAACCATCCCTGATGTTACCTATCAGTATTCCGAGCTCATGCCATTCCAGTGACGCAGACCCCAGCCAACGCTCCAGGAACTCTTCGACTCCGACATCGCTCCCTTCATCCACAGATCCCTCCAACGATCCCTCAAGTCCGTCCACTGCATCACGACGCCAATACAAGAAACGGCCGACTATCCCCCGTCGATACCCGATTGATCGCGAAACACACGATTATCTGAGCAATGTATCCCACACAGACCCGACAACTGGGTTCTCCAGCAATGACAAGTTCCCAACCTTTTCCTTCAACGACAACCTAGCTCCATATGCGGCACCAAAGACATGCCACCCCGATTACGCCTTTCTTCAGACGCCCGATACCAAGAATCTCCTACCGCAGGACCTGGCATTTCTCACTAGCCAAGGATGCTTTGTCGTACCGCGTCGGGAGGCTCTAGATGAGTTCATGCGACAGTACTTTATGCATGTCCATCCCATGCTGCCAATCCTGGATGAAGGTGACCACTGGATGTCGTACAACTCGCAAGATGGAGAGGGAGATGGTAAAATGTCCATTCTTGTGTTGCAGGGCATTCTTTTTATTTCATCAGGGGTAGGTAATCGCTCAAAAGTGCATCGACTGCTTGACTGACTTGGGATCAGTTTGTCCCATTGGACACGATCAAGACCTTGGGCTTCAGAACTCTACAAGAGGCCAAGTTTGCATTCTACAGACGAGCCAAGGTAAGCAAATCCGCATATTCAACAATCACGCATATACTAATCTCATACAACCAGCTTCTTTACGACTTTAGTTGCGAACAATCCCCAGTAGCAACCGCCCAAGCCGCCCTCCTTCTCGCCCACTCTCACCTCATTCCTCTTTGTCTCGCCGGCAACAAACCCCTCGGATCGATATGGCTCGGAATTGCCATCCACTATGCTCGCGCCGCAAAAGCCCATTGCTACTATTCACAAAAGACCAATTCCCCAGCAGACTCACCGAGGGTAAAGAAGTTGCACAACACCCTCAAGCGACTCTGGTGGTGCTGCATCGTCTGCGACAGGTTACTACCCCTGACATCTCGACAAAACATTAAAATCACAAAGACGAATTTCAACTTTTCAGGGTGTTCGCCTCTTGGAAGTGCAGACCTTGTTGATGAGTCTTACAACTCAGATGTCTACGATTCTACCACGAAGCTCCTCTTGGCGGAGATTCTTGCCAAATTGGTGCAGTTGTGTGTTATTCTCACAGATGTTTTAACCATGACTTCAGTGCTGCACAATAACCCATCTTGGGTGTTGTCTCGCAAGATGTTAGGTGCCAACCAGGCTAGCCTCTGCAAGATGGAGCTGGAGAGATGGTACAGATCTTGGAGTGATGTCAAGTCGACAATTGATGAGAGAATGGCGGAAGAGGAGGGTGACCAAAGTCCTGCCACCTCAGTAGCGCTCTTTACAAATCTGTTGGAGATGTATTATCAGTAAGTATTTGCCCTTTCTTCAACCTTATATGCAATGGTGTGCAGTCACTTCGTACAAATTTCTAACATTCTCAAGCTCTGCCCGACTATCACTCTGCCATTACCAAATCCTACACTCGAGTTTAACTGCCCCCAATCAATCCGCTTTCGAAGCATTCAAACAGAGTGATGAGCTACAGGGAGCTACTTCCAGGGTTGTCGAGTGCATATCCGAGTTGGGCCGTCTGCGACTTACCCGCTGGCTCCCCATGACTGCGTAAGTAACTTCACACATTCATGGCTGATGATCGCTAACTCGTGCAGTATCGGTTGTACGGCGTTCCCCTTGGCTCTTCACCTAATTGACCTCGAACTACAACCGAAGTGTCAAGATATTTCCACTTCTCAAACCATCGTCGTTTCTGTCCAGCAAAAGCAGCAACAACTAAACATCCTCCTCGAAACAATGAGCACCTACCGACCGAGATACTACATCGCCGATTGGGTCATGAAGACCGTACGCCACGTTGTAGGTCTTGCTCGACAATGGTCATCTGAACGCATGCTACCTTATGAATCGACGGATCCCTCGGCAAGCTGGAAGAGTATGCTCCAGACTGAGCCCAGCCATTACCTCCGGCTGGCCATGACAATGGACTTGAGTATCAGTCATGGGAAGTTACCAGAAGAGAACGACTTTCCTCCATCGTTAAGGCAAGGATATCATATCGAGGCGTCTCAAAACTCGTGCCGAGGAGTTATGAGTTTGTCAATCGGCGGATACTCAATGTTGGATCTTCCTGCTACTGATGTAAACTCGCCATCAAGGATAACGGAGCTTGATATTGAAGACGAACCAACTTCACAGGGTCAATATGCCGAAGATCTCACTGATCTCAACGGTATTCTAGATGACAACCAGGACTTTGCTGAGACGGTTGACGACGGTGTTCTCAACGCTAGCAGCACTTTTCTGAACAATGACGTGGAAATTACTAATACCCTCGTTAATTCGGCTGTCGGAGATTGTCAAGGGCCAGAATCCTTCTCAATCCTCGATGCCATGCCAGATGGACCCGATGGGCTGGATAACCTGTTTGGTGTGAATGGGATGAATCACCAAGACAACCGCGTATTCAAGGACTTTCTGGGTGAACTCAACAATTGGCTTGGCGCTGAGCAAAGGGGTCGGGACAAGACTGCCATCGGGATGGATGTTGATGGGCTGGATCTGTAATAGTATCACTGTATAATCAAATCTGATTCTCCAAGAACTTGTCTTATATCTCTCCCTCATTCAATCGTAATGCCACTCCACCGGCTTGCATCCACACTCACGGCATCTAGCAATTAAGCACATGCAATAACTTAAAGGTTCGGATGAGGGGAGCACTCCCCTCAGATACATCAGACGCTCCGAGGAGACTACTACGGAAGTTAAGCCTATTTGGTCGATCCATCCCCAGGTAAAGCACTTTAGAATCCCCGTCCCCGGCTGCCGACAGGTAATCAAACCACTTTGACAACTGGCTAGTAAAATAAGCATGATAAAACCACTACTTATCATTCGTCGACAAACAGTTTCCGCGTACATCCATCTCTTTTAGCTTCTTAGCGCTGACCCAGACCCAGACCCAAGATATGCCGCAACCCCCCGTGAAATCCGGGAGCATAAAAAAGAAAGCAAGTGAGGGGCTGGGGGGAAGAAGCTGAGGGCTTGTGCTGTCGGATCTGGGGAAGACTCCTTGTGGCGTTTGCGAGTGAGGGGGTTACGCTGGCCCAGGCCCTGGTTTTCTTAGACGAGATGCAACCTCGACGGATTCGTTTCCTTGCGGGGTTCGGATGGGACAAAAAAGTCTGGGGTAAAAGGGGGAAAAAGGCAGAATCAGACTTTAGGTGTAGATAGCTAGGGGACGAGTCATTGGATGTGTGTGACACCTTGACGAAGGGGGAAAGACGGACAGCCAGAAACACAGGCTCGCTTGCAAATTATTTAAATACCTCCCTTGTGCTGATCTCCTTCTTTCCTCGTTTCCATAACATCCTTTTGTCTTTAATCTCAATTCGCAAAAAAAGGCATTGAACAATCCCCCCGATTTTGCCCATCATGAAGGCTGCTACAGCACATCTGGAGAATCACGACAATATTGAGAACTTGAATAACGCGACGCTTCATCATGCCGCTGAGCGAGGACAGGCTGCTACAGACAAGTATGGTTTCCCGTCTTTAGATTGATGTGTGGCAAGACACTGACATGTGTGGTATCTAGATATGGCCAATCCCTAGTGGAATATGACCCGGTCGCCGAGAGAAAGCTGCGAACAAAGATTGATCTGTATATTATTCCCACAGTCGCTCTGCTCTATCTATTTTGCTTCATCGACCGTGCCAACCTTGGTGAGTCACTCATCTCACTTGGAATGAGTCTACATTCAAAGACAAGACTAACCCGTTTATCAGGTAATGCAAGAATTGCTGGTCTAGAACCCGATCTAGGCATGTCCGGATACGACTATAACCTCCTCATCTCCGTCTTCTACATCTCGTACATTGTCTTCGAAATCCCCTCCAACATTCTCTGTAAGTGGATGGGCCCAGGATGGTTCATCCCTCTGGTTACACTTCTCTTTGGCGGTATCTCGCTGGCCACCGCTTTTGTGCACACCATGCCTCAGGCTGCTGGAGTGCGCTTCCTCCTCGGTATTTTTGAGGCCGGTATGCTTCCCGGTATTGCCTACTACCTGTCCCGTTGGTACCGCCGTGCTGAGCTGGTGTTCCGTCTCTCGCTCTATATCGTCATGGGGCCTTTGGCTGGTGCACTGGGTGGTCTTCTGGCATCTGCTATCCTGACTTTGGATAACTTTGCTGGACTGCGACAGTGGCGAATGATCTTTGCTATTGAAGGCATCGTCACTATTGGACTTGCCCTGATTGCCTTTGCCACCTTGACGGATCGACCCGAGACTGCTCGATGGTTGACGCAGGAAGAGAAAGATCTCGCCGTTGCTCGTGTCAAGTCTGAGAGAATTGGCGCCACCCAGGTCCTCGACAAGATCGACAAGACCAAGCTTGGTCGAGGTATCATGTCCCCTGTTACGCTCAGCACTTCCTTCGTCTTTCTGCTCTGCAACATCACTGTCCAGGGTCTCGCCTTCTTCCTGCCTACTATTGTTCGAACTATCTATGGCCAAAAGACAACCGTTCAGCAGCAGCTTTTCACTGTTCCTCCTTACTTTGTGGGAGCCTTCTTTACCGTGCTCTTCCCTCTCATCAGTTGGCGCATCGATAAACGACAGGTCTTCCTCATTGCTTGCGCGCCTCTCTGCACCATCGGTTATTGTATGTTCCTTGGTTCCGACAACCCATCCGTTCGCTACGGCGCCACGTTCCTCGTCGCCTCTTCCACCTTTGCACTTGGTCCCCTCACGAATGCCCAGGTATCAGCGAATGTGGTGAGCGATACTGCTCGAAGTGCTGCTATCGGAATGAACGTCATGATGGGCAACATCGGTGGTCTCATCGCGAGTTGGTCATTCCTCCCATTCGATGCCCCCAACTATCCCATTGGAAATGGTCTCAACTTGGCTACGAATGTTAGCATCTTCATTGTTTCTGGTCTCACTCTCTTCTGGATGAAGAAGGACAATAAGAAGCGAGAAGAGAGAGACGTCGATGAGGAATTGAGTGGCTTGACACAGGACCAGATTGAGAACCTGGATTGGAAGCATCCCGCTTTCCGATGGAGAGCTTAAGCAACTAGACACGACATATTCTGTAGTAATAGCATCTTTTCATGGATGTTTCAATGTATATCATTTATCAATAGTTTTATATTCACTTGAGCTTTTATGTTGACAATCCACGTCTCGATTATGCACATCTTTGGTGTAGTTAACCTTTCGTTTGTGGCAGCTCATAAACCTGTCTTATTGTTGATCACTCAGTTCCACGCCCATCTGAGTAGACGAGCCAGCCAATCGGATGGGTTTACTCGGCTACGGAATCGGTAAGTAAACCGGCAGATGAGCTCCGTTCACTCTGACGTATAACTATGTGGACCAAGAGGTCTTCGTCAAAGCAGACACTGTGAAAAGCCAGTACTTTGGTGTGCTACCTATTGAATCGGACGCCTTTTGGTAGTTGAAAATGACACATTCGATACCCAAACTTCAGCAGGCAGTGCTAGTCGAGAACCCTGGCGATAATGTCCAGATTAGTATTCGATCTGACATCCCCACTCAACAGCCTGGTCCTCATGAAGTCCTTATCAAGTTGACCTGTACCGGTATTTGGTCAGTTCCTTTGCTTTATGCAGCGAGATACTAGCTAACCTTTGCCACGTAGCGGATCTGAAGTGAGAGTGTTGAACGGCTGGGCTACTTATGACTCCATCATCGGACACGAAGGCGTTGGCACTGTTGTACAACTTGGGCAAGACGTGCCCGAAAAGCTGCTCAACAAGAGAGTCGGCATAAAATGGCTGTACAGCGCTTGTCGGTGCTGTCTCTCTTGTCAGAAAGGTCTACCTAGCTACTGTCCTAAGCAACTCAACACTAGCAAAGGGACTCCTGGTACACTTCAGCAATACGCCATTGCCGATGCACGGTATTTGTCGGAGATCCCCGACGGTGTGAGCGACGAAGATGCGGCGCCTCTCCTATGTGCCGGTCTTACCATGACAGAAGCTGTGTTCAAGCTGGATAACAATTTGTCGCCCAATGATTGGGTTGTTGTCCTGGGAGCTGGGGGTGGGCTTGGTCATTTAGGTGTTCAGATCGCAAGTAGGATGAGGAACTTTAGAGTCATTGCTGTTGATATCGGGAAGGACAAGCGAGAGCTATGCGAGAAAAGTGGTGCTGAGGCATTTGTCGACTTCGCCGAGGAAGATGTTGAGGATAAGATCAAAAGTCTTACTGGAGAGGGTGCAGCTGCTGTTCTAGTGGTAGCTGGTTCACAGGAAGCATTTACACTGGCTCCTGCATTGGTCAGAAATCTCGGAGTCATTGTCACGATTGGTCTTCCTCGAAATGACTTTACGCTGCCTATATCAGCAACAATCTGCGCGGCTCGAGGTATGTGTACACTTTGGTCTCTTTACGTCCACATATTGACCAAGACTTTAGGCCTTACCATTTTAGGTGTTGCGCCTGGTACTGAAGACCAGTTACAACAGCTATTCCAGGCTGCGGTCACAGGCAAGATCAAGCCAGAGGTGAAGGTTGTGGAGTTTGGAAAGACTCCAGATGTATTGAGAAAGATCAAAGAACAGAGCATAACTGGAAGAGTGGTCATAAGAATTCCAGAGTAGGATGGGATGGCAGAGTTTAATACATGTCGTATTCTATCTTTTAATGCAATGTTTCATCAAACCAAGATCGCGTTGAACCAGACATGTTAGAGAATAGTGACTTGTTTGGAGATGAAGGAATATCAATGATAGACCGCCATCATTCAAACGTATGCGGTCGTCACTGGAACCTGATTCAGAGAAGGTGAAGGTTATTGTCTGTCATACAGATGGCAGCTCTCATCAGCATCACAATACTCTGGTGGTATTGAAGCGTTGCAATTTACACCAGAATTCTACGTTTCAATCGTCATCGACCTTGCCAGCATTGCAGAAAACATCGACTCCTATTCATGCTATATATCCACACATCTGGCATTCAAAACCCTCTGCAACCAAGAGGATCATTTCGCGTCCTCGTTCTTTATGATCATATTCCCTAACCATCTGCGGTTTCCTCCCTAATGTCTCCATCTCAAACCGATTGTCGACGAGTCAGTCCAACATCTAGTCCCATAGGCTTCCTCAAGAATCCTTCTCTCGTTTCCATAACTTCCTGTCGAAGGAAAACATCATATCTCTTGGCCCAAGTCACAGCAATCATTCTCATCTGCATCTCAGCAAGGTTTCTTCCGACACATGATCGAGGGCCGTGGCTGAAAGGAATGAAAGCCGTCTTTTGCTTGTCGGTGAGGGTCTCCCATCGCTCTGGTCTGAATTCATCGGCATCAGGCCCCCAAATCTCCTTAGAGTGGTGGATGGTGTAGGTAGGAACACTGAGGACCGTGCCGGGACCGAAATAATGACCCTGGAGAGTAACGCCTCTGGAATCATGAGGGATCTCGCGTGGCAGTCCAATACCGGAGGGTGAGTGGTGTCGTAGGGTCTCGTTGATACACATGCCAAGGTAGGGAAGATGCTTGATGGATTCGTACGTTGGGATCATTGTGTCTTTTGGAACTGCCTCGTCGATTTCCTTCTGAAGCTTCTGTAGGACACCAGGAGTCTTGACAACGTGATAGAGAAGCGCGCATGAAGAGTTGGAAGTCGTGTCGCTGCCAGCAATGAGCTGAGTCAAAGCCTCGGCGGTGAGTTCGTCACGTCCTAGGGGTTCACCCTTGTGATCACGTCCCTGCATGAGTCGAGCCAACAGATCCTTTCGGGTAGAGTCTGATCCACGTTCAAGACGCTCACTAACACGAGCAATAGCGATACCAGCAAGGTTCTCGACAGCCTGCAGACCCTGGCTGAAGAAGGGGTCTGGCAGCCACTTCGCGTAGGGCTTCAACCATGGGAGGCATCCGAGAGTAGCTGAGACTTCACCTCGTCGGTTCATGATTTCGACGGCGGGGGCGTAAATGGTAGGACTGTTAGGGCAAGCCTTGACTTCAGCTATGTCGGCACCAGAAGCAAGCATTCCTGGTTTGGTTAGTTTATGTATCATGGGGTATGGCAAGACACTTACCAAAGGGCTTTCCGAAAGCAAGATCGGCAATGATATCAAAGGCCAGAAAGTTGACTACGTGCTGTCAGTAGAGTACGATTGATGCTGTTGGCCAACTTACACCAGGAGAGGCAATCCAATTGACCAGCGCCGTCAGATGCAGGAGTGTTGACTGCCTTGTCCCATTGCTTCACAAAAAGTTCGAGGTTCTGGTGGATATAAGGCTCGAATTCGAGAACAGATTTGGGGGCAAAGGTGTGAGACACGAGCTTTCTCTTGCGAGTATGCTCAGATCTGCTTCGAGTGTTGAAGAGACCACGACGGATGGAAACGAAGGGATCGTAAAAGTCACTGTGCAGTGTGAGGAGCAGCCTTTTCAAACCATCTTTCCGAGAGTTACTTACGACTTTAGGAATCCATTGCCATGACCATAGATGGATTGAATTGCATCCGCATCGGCGATGCTAACATGGTTGGGAGCAATTCGAACCACCTTACCCAGTTTCTTGTGGGCTTGGTCAACAACTTCGTATCTCTTTCCTCTTCTGACTGTAGATAATAACCAAAGATTGCTGAATTGTGCTGGGAAAGGTGAGGGGATGTCTCGTAGGTTTCGATACTGTCCAAAGTAGGGGACAAGGTAGTAGCCAACAAAGGCGACGATCAGGGCGACCGGGGCCCAAGGAGAGAGCACGAGTTCCAACAAAGCCATCTTTCTCGTATGATGCTAATCGAATACTGTAGTCTGTTGGATATCATTTTCATGGACTTGGATTCTATTTGTATATGATCTTGAATTCCATCATGACCCTCCATCATGTCCCTGAATTCAGGATTCCCCCGCACCAACCAACATGAGAGCATATACAATCATGGCAATTCTGGGGCATCTACCCCACACTGACGGAACCTGTTCTCGGAAGCGGATGCGGAAGCGGCTTGAGTGTCGGCACTTGTTTTGTAGTAGTAGGTAAGTCTGGTGTTTGTGGGGAAATGTCGCTATTTCTCAATGCCTCTCACTCACCCTGTCGATTAATGCCATGGCCGCAGAGTTGCCGTCCTTATCTCCATATGAACCCTTTACAAGGCCGTCCACACTACCCGACTACATGTCTAACCCCAGATGGATCTCACCCTGATTCCCGTGATTATATCCCATCTGCAAACTCCAACTCAGAAAGCAATCGAGCGTTGACTCTGCATATTTTCGAAGACAGACCTTCCAAGCTATCCGATTGGATAGAAACCCCATTTCCGTCTCGGCACAGACAACGGAAACCAGATCAGTAAAAACGTTACCCTACAGTTCATATCCAGGGTGTGTGCTTGCTACAATTGTAGGGAGGAGATGCTGTCAAGTACAAATCCCAGCCATATCATGTAGCAAATGCAAAAGCTCGTCTAGATCTAGATGATCACGCCTACCTCTACTCTGCTGCATACATGTCATCATTAACAATGTCTATCACTCATCAACACATCTAAATACATGATGCATTGAGCGATATCGTTATTTTCACTTGGCTGAACTGGCTGGACCATCTCAATGCCGCATGTCATGCAAAGGTGAATTTCCTTGACTTTTACTACCATAATGATCCGATGATTCAGCACCTCACAAAATCGGAACTGGAATCTTCTGAGCTTGTATCAAAAATAATCAAAGTTACTCGCGGCATTGTTATTCATGTTAGGACATCATCAGAAGCATGGCATTGTTTTACAGCAAAGTAAATATGTTTGTCAGTTCACATGCAGATCAATTAACTAGCATAGTATTGTGTATGTCGCACAACATGATGAGAGCGCAATATTGTATAAATGAAACGATATATTTCAGGGTATAAGACCAAGTATATGAAGTTGGTACATAGTGGTATTAACTAGAAGCAAACCACGCCTCTAAAAGAGCATGATTGAAACGAGAGTCGAGTGAATAAGTTGACCGACATGACATCGCTTACATGATCTTGTGCAAGAATCGGCGCCAGGCGGGCCAGGTGGCCATCTCGGCACGGTAGGCGTTGATGGAGTCCCAGTCGTGCTCACGGAGACCAGTGTCGAGATCGATCTGGTCAATTCGGAGCCAACCGCTTCGCTTCCAGGCATATCCGACAACCCAGAAGAGGAGGACAATGGGGATGGCAAGGCACTGCTTGAAGAAGTCCTCGGCAGTACCGGTACCAGTCTGGCCAGGGGGGCAGATGGCAGTGAAGATCTGGGCAGCCAGAATGACACCGCAGAGGAAGATACCCAACCAGGATCCGTAGACACCACCGCAAGCCTTGAAGGGGATCATGTCAAGAGATCGACCCTGGTAAGCCCAGGCCTTGCGGAATCGGATGTGGCACTGAAAAGGATGTTAGCGTCTGATGATGCAGAGCATGACGAAACAGAGATACTTACAACACAGATAGAACCCCAGGTAAAGAGGGCAGCAAGAGCAGAGACGGCCAGGAGCCAGTCAAAGACGACACTACCCTCAGAGGCAAGGACGACGTAGGCGAGAGCACCCCATATCAGGAGGAAGAGAACGGACATGAGAGGGCGACCAGACTTGTCAACGTAGGTGAAGATCTTGGGAGCATAGCCCTGGTGAGAGAGGGCAGACAGGGTTCGGGAACCACCGTAAACGCAAGAGACACCAATGGAGACGACGGAGACGCAGATGACAAGGTTCATGAAGTGGTCGTAACCCTTAAGACCGGCATCAAGACCAGCCAAGACGAAGGGGGAGGTACCATCGGCGTAGGGGTTGGTGGAGTTGAGGAGACGCTCATCTCGAGAGCTGACGAGCATGCCGACAAGAGTAAGACCAACAATGTAGAAGCTGTCATGTTTGTTAGCAAGATGCCGTCAATGTCGATAGTGAATTCAGGGGGGACTAACAGAGTGATACGCCAGAAGACCTGCTTGATAGCACCGGGAAGAGCCTTGGCGGGGTTGCGAGCCTCAGCGGCAGCGAGACCGACAAGCTCAGTACCAGCGAAAGAGAAGGCAGCAGTGACGAAGACGGCACAGAAACCACGGAATCCGTTCTGGAAAGCACCAGGGTCATACCAGAGCTTGGCACCCTGGTAGTCGCTGAACTCGCCGTGAGAAGGACCGCCACCACAGATGAGGATGACGGCGATGATCATGAAGATGATAATGGCAGCGAGCTTGAAGCAGGAGGAAAGAAACTCTTCCTCGGCGTAACCCAGAGTACCGAAGATGTTGACAACAATGATGACAACCCAGAAGAGCGTGATCCAGACGGCATCGCTGACTTCCTTGTTCCAGTACTTGACGGTGAATGAGCAGACAGTGAGTTCAAGAGGAAGGACGATGAGCCATTGGAAGACCTGTCAAATTGTTAGAACGCTGATAAGCGATGCTGAGGACGCGTCAAACACTCACGTAGTTCCAACCCATAGCAAAACCCCAAGAAGGATCGACGAAGCGGACAGAGTAGGTATAGAAACCACCAGAGACAGGGTACATAACAGCGAGTTCACCGAGAGCATGGACGACGTTGAAGATCATGACACCAGCAATCATGAAACAGATGAGAACGGAACCGGGACCACCCTTGGTGAGGGCACTACCGGAACCGACGAAGAAACCAGCACCGATGGAACCACCGATGGCAATCATGTGCAAGTGACGCTTCTTCATGGAACGATCGAGTTCGATATCGCCGGTACCATAGTCACCTGTGAGACAAGTATGTTAGTCTTCTGGCGCAAATACACAAAAGCGGTTTGATGAGAAGTGGAATGCAGAAACGCTGTGGCAGCGGAAAAGGCGTCGTTGGCGCTGCAGGCGTCGCGGGAAAGTGAAGGTAGGGAGAGACCAGGAGGCTCATGGTTAGACTTGGGGCGCAAGGCATGAAAACTTACGTCGAGTGAAAGATCGAAGGTTAAGACCGTTACGGGTCATGAAATCCTTCTCACGGTAATCATCGGGGATGTAATCAGTAGTTCCGTTGCTCTTCTCGGGATCATTGCTGATGGAAGGGGGCGTAACTGGGCCCACGTCGGGCAGGGCAGCGTCCTTGGAGGCCATGTTTGGCGATCAGGTCAAGATTAAAGGATGGATAGAAGAATAAAAAAGGGTATGTGGTGTAGGTATAAGGAGGGAAAGTGGGAAGAAAGCAGAAAAGCCCTTGGGTTGTTTATGAAACACACGGGATATAAAGCCTTTTACTGCTTCTGAGGACTTGAAGGAGACCTTGGACTTCGAGAGTACAGAAAGGAATGATCAACATTAAGAATGGGCGGGGGAACTGGGAGACTTTTATTCTTCGAGGGAACACAAGGACAAGACCCTCCTTTCCCACCCCATTTCAGAATCAAGAGGTGACATGACAGTAGGCAGTGGCAGACAAGAGACAATGGAGATTGGAGATGCTCTGTACGACGGATTGGCAACCCACAATGGGCCACGGTCGCAGGTCGCGCGAAGGCGAAAGAGGCAGGAGATAGATCCGAAGAACGAATTGCCAAGACGATCCCAAGCCAAAAGGCTAGGATGACGGGTCTGGGGTTGTGTTGTGTGGTGTGTGTGTGTGTGTGTGTGAACAAGGTATTGAGCCTAGTGGATTAAGCTAAAAGGCTAGGTAGGGGAGTGCAGGGGGAGGGTGTGGAGAGAAGACTGAGGACAGGAGGACACAGACAGCAGCCAGCAGACAGTAGACAGCAGGCACTAAAGAGAAGGATCTTCTTGGGTTCGTTGGTTCGGACTAGGACCATGTTGAATGATGGATACTAGACTAATTTAGGACACTGGGAAGAAGAAAAAAACAAGGTGGGAATTCAATTCTTGGAGATATGTTTTGCCAAGAGAAAAAAGTGGCAAAGGAAGAGATATGCTTTTATTTGTTGTGTCATTGATTGTGATATCACTTGAAGAAACTGAGGAGAGGGAGAGATTTGTGAAGGCAAATTGTTGACCATGACGAGGGGGTGGTTGATACAGAGATACTGGATGGCATATTGGTAGATACAATGATAATTACAGTGAACAATTACCCCAATGCATGTTGCTATTCGTCTGTTGGTTGTCCCTTTTTTTGTCCTCGCTGCTGTACTGTAAATGTAAAACCTGCAGACACCGTCGCGCGCGTCGGGGATATCCTCCCGGTTGCTTCAAGTTCAGTTCCAGGGGGTTCTGTTGGTTATGGGATCTGGTCACTCAATTTACTCAAACCCTTGAGGGTTCACCTCTGAAGGGACCCCTTGTTCCCCCCGTCCATCTATTCTGGTTCGAAGCCATCACCATAAAAAGAAAGTCATTACAGTCAAGAGATCAAGACTGTGTCCAAAGAGGGCAAATCGGAGGAAGCGATGTGAATATGCCAAGAAGTTTTGGGCCTTATCTCTCGTGTGTGTCTTTTTTATCTGTATCGTATCTTGCAACAGTATTCTCTTTCTTATCGTTGATTGATGTTTCTATTGGCTTGTCCTGTCACAAGGCTGCCCATTACCCATCAACAAGGACATTACCCGACTACTCCGTTTTTCCCTTATCCGATTGGGGATTCTTAATTTATTTGTCTTTAACGGTGTCTCGCTTTTTTTCGGCGGTATTTTGTCTTGTGTCCTGGGTAACAATGACGCATTCGCCTTCACTAGAGCAAACATTGTCCACATCAAAGTCTGTCAATCGTGCATTTACCTACCATCCCTTCCATGTCAATATCTCTTATCTCTTATCACTCGTCCAATCCCACAAATGAAGCCATCTAGACACATGTAAGATTGATGGATCTTGGCCTTTTTCTTACTGCACTGTCCAATCTGCAAACGCGCAACAACGCACCCTAACATTTCTGCTTTCCACCTCGGGATCCCCGCACCTTGGCAGTTTTCCCATCAACCCATGCAATCAGTAAACACAACTACAGTAATAGAGTACAAACAAGGATGTCGTGTGTGTGGAGAACACAAGCAGAAGGGGAAGTAGACTGAGAGGCCCCCAAAGACAAAGACAAAAAACCAAGGGGCTTATCTCGCTTGACCGCGTGACCTGCCTCGGAAGGAAGAGCTTGGGCTTGTGGTTTTTGCTTGAGGGCTTCCATGATGGCATATGAATGGTTGGCGCGCACCGGGGGAAGCTTCTAAGAAGGGAAGGTGAGCAGATCGATCGTTTGAAAGGGTGGGCGTGTGGTGTCTTAGTGTCTGGACTGTGCGTTGCGTCAAGTTACATAGCATGTACGTGTGTGGCAGTGATTCACGAGGGGTTCTCTCTCCCAATTGCTTGGCCATAAAAAGATATGTGTGAAATACACTACAGTACATTACTCGCGAGGTAATTCGTAACTGGTGCTACGCTGTGCATTTAATGTTACTCTCCTCATTCATACATAAATGGGGTACCGGTGACTGTAGCAGGGCTACTGAGCAGGGGTGGGAGAGGACACTAACAGCTGCTAAATTGAAACTAGCATTTTGATAGCATCGCAGCGTGCAGCTTTCTCCAGTTTGAAGGTTTCCCTTGCTGCAAAGTTTCACTCACTAAACGTATGGATCATACGTAACCAGAGGGGGATTACGACGAACCATTTCGCACAGCCCATTAGACTACCGCAGAGAGTGTGGTCAGTTTTCTGCCACTGCTGCTACTGCAAGACCAACCTTAATTAACCTTACCGTCGGGTGCATGGGGTTTCCTTCTCAAGGGGCAATTGAGGGTGTGGCGGCCGCACAGCTAGCCAAGGGTTCATTACATGACACACACATCATAACATCCTTTTTATCTTCCTTCTCTACTGGGACTGGTATACACGAGCCAAAGAATAAGAGGCAAGTCACAAACCTCACAGCTGGGTCTCATCAAAATGCTGTCAAGCCCATCACCCTATGATCGGGTTCTGATAAAAGAGCATGACCCCTAAGATCTAGACGTCTTGGCCATGTCCATCACCCATCAAGGTGACCCTGTATCAGTGGCAAACAGGGTATAGTGGCGAGGCTGTTCCCATTATCAGCGCGCCCATCTAGCCTGCTATACTGTACTGTACTGTACTGTAGAATGCATTGCCCGACACAAGCACCACCCGCAGTACCAGTGTCAATAGCAGTGCCTGTGCCAGCAGCACAAGCAATCACGAGCCCATCAACCACCCAAGCTCCCTCTCTTCTGCGGCAAGGTACAGTAGCGTCGTTACAAGCGTCGCCGTAGAATGTTCTCTTCTTTCTCACCCCCTTGTTAGCCGCCCTTCCATTTCCCACGTCTCCCAGGGCCATGCTGGGAATAAATGAATTCTCTCGAACCACACTCGGGTCTCAAGCTCAAGAGCCAAGCCATCACATGGAGAAGATACAGTACAGCAGGGGGGTCAGTTCCTCGGGAGAGCATGCAGACAGATTCGGGGAATGAACAGACAGGAGTGAGGAGAGGCAAAGACACAGAGTGGAAGGTGAGTAGAGAGGCCAAGAAATAGGCCGACCAGACCACTGGAGACTCAGACAATTTGCCAGCTGCTCAAGCGGGAAGGAGATTAACATGGTGTTGAAGCTTGGCTTTGCTGTTCTCGAACTCCAGATTGACCAGCATCAGGCATTATCTAAGGAGTTCCCTCTCTCTACCAACACAGGCGTCCACCAAAACAGTATGCCTTGTACTATTTCAGGTAGGTCGTTAACGGGAGGATGATCTAAAAAAGCCCTGACATATCAATAGTATACCATACATGACTTGTCGAATGCTGTAAGTCAGTCAGTCAGTCAGGATTAGACCCGTTACAAACCGCGTCTGTGTCTCATTCCGTCCTGCCGTTTACCGAAGTAGGGGGGCGTGCCTTGTCGTTGAATTAAATTTCCGTCAAGAGAAATAAGCAAAACAAAGTTGAGGCTCTGTTTTTAAACACCTTGCTGATCTGTCCTGAGTCTTGGTGCGGCTTAACGTTGACAAGTTTGGTTCATGCACACATACACACAACACGTCAAAAGAAAAAGAAAAAAAAAAAAAAAAAAAAAAAAAAAAAAACTACCAGCCCGCCGTTGTCGTGATGTTGAGATAAACATTTCCCTGTAAATCTCCTTCTGGAGACGATGAAATCTGGAGTCTGGAGAATCTGGGGAATTGGCGGGTCTGAAGGGCTGTAAACAAGATATTACGTACAAAATCTACTGAGATTGATCGATTTGAGGAGGAGAATATGGAGTATCATGTAATAGAAATCAAGTAAAACCTGGAGTAAGTTTTGCGTCAACCTTATTATTCATCGTGGTCCCTTTGTCAGTTGACGATTGAGTAACAGAAACATGGGGCCACCTCACAAAAGACCTTTGCTCAGCCTTGGTAGGTGGGAATGGTAGGGCAGGGCAAGGGACGGGGAGGATAGGGAGAGAGGGAAGGGGGATGGAAAAACGTCCTAGCGAAACGCCGACGGGGGAACCGGATGTTTCTGCATTGGGGTAAGAGGAGAAGAGAGAGGGGGGGTAGAAACAATACTGGAGGAGAAGAGAGGAGAGGAGAGAGGAGGAGAATGGCCAAGGATGGATGGACGCAAAAACTCCACAAGTGTCGGGATGATACGTGGCCAATCAGAGCATGACCAGAGATATGCGAATGTGCTGGACAGTAAAATTACGATGTCAGTTTGAGATTGCTAGTCCTGATACAGTGTAGATCCAGCAAAAACAAAAAACAAGGACTGGCATTGGGACTGGTGTTGGTGCCACTGACATCGTTTTTCTCCATCTGACGGACTAAACACGGGGCTACCAACATGAACGATGAAAAAGAAGAGTGCACACATTCTTGACAGTTTTATCAGGTGCGTTATCCGATTTTGTGATTGCATCGGCGGCTACGTTCTGGGAGGGGGAGACAGATAGGACAATGTGACGATGTACCGGAAGATCCATACGCCGCTGATTAAAGAAGCTTAAATAGAGTGATGCAATGAGTAGAGTAGTGGTGGTTACGATATGGAGGGGGATGCCAGTACAGGCGGGTTAGGACATTGAGAGTGAAAGGGTGGTCGTTTCACTAGGACTTTGGAGAAATGATATGCTTATCTGGATCAGCAGCCCATCGCTCTTCGTCTTTGCCTGTGTCGTATACCTTTACCCAATCAGAGGAGTAGCATCGCACTCTTCTGCGAATCTTCGATTTCAGCTTCTGTTCATGGTTTGTCCTCTTAATCCCCCCCCCCCTTTATGCTTATGCTTATGCTTCCCCCCCTCATCCTAGTCCATTAGTTCAGTCTACTGTAATCCAACTTCCAACTTCCCAAGAGGAACAAAAAACCTCTCCTGCACTTTAAATAACAGTCTTGGCTTTTCTTCTCTGTCTGTCGCTTTTTGATGCGGTTTCATAACTTCCAAAAGGGCCAGTCTCCCATAATTCGCCCAGTCACCGACCCCGTTGCCGAGCAATCAAAGGAAGAGACGCCCCTTGCCGACATAATTTGCCCACCCATCCATCCACCCATAACCTACACCCCCTGGTACCCTAATCTCTTGCCCATCTTGCTTCCCACCCTCCCAACTTGTTGGTTCAAGCCCCCCAGTCATTCTTGGCAGTGGATCATGATACTGAATCCTTGGCGAAGGCGAAGAGACTGGGTGGTGAGAGAGAAGGAGAGCAGAGGCAGAGGCCAGAGAGAGGATGGCAAATAAACGATAAACGCCAAAGAGGAAAGTGGTACGAGCTGTCACACCATGGCCCTTCTGATTTTTATCCTTCTTGTTACGTTAATCAAACAGTAAAGGGTGTCCAACTCGTTCACTCCGACGGCCCTTTTCCAGCACATGCTCTCGGACACGAACAAACAACCCTGTCAAATCTGAGGCGAGACGTGTCCAATTGTGGATTGAATATTAGTTGTAGGGTAATTGCTGCCACTCTATTCCCCAGCTTGTGGTCCCAGGAAATGAGGGGGAAACCCATATTTCGCCGCAAACGACTCAGCATTGGACCATCACACTGAAGCTATTACTTGATAAAAACAAGGTAAAAGAATGATCATCGGGCTCCAGCACAAATCTGCGCAAAGACGAAAAAACAAAAAACCTGGGGGAATATGGGGTAACCGGAGGCGAAAGCTTAAGCCAGCTTTTCTTTTTACGTCTTGTTAACAAAAGCAATGACCAAATATTGCTGATCCTGTGTCATTCATTTCGTCGACGGATTTTTTGATAGACATTTCTGAGGGGAAACAGATAAAAAAAACAAATGATCAACTTACCCTAAAACGGTGATCGTGACAGGATGTGATGACAGGCATTCTTCGGGAACCCGACATTAAGGTGTGGTTATGGTAACACCAAGCTACAGTACTAGAACCATTGGATTTCTGGGCATTGGATAAGAACACACTACGGCACAGAAGCCAAGTCCTTGGTACTTCTAGAAGAGATGCAAAGGACGCGTACGAAGAGATACTCCTTTAACCACCTTTGTCAGGGGGGGCTGATAAGCAAGGACATGGAAGGGACGGCACAGGATGGGACAAGACCAAAAACAAAGATGCGCAGCCGATAAAGCTCTCAGTTGTCTGTCCAAAGGTACTGGGTACTGTACAGTACAGTGGAAACTAATGCTAGTACGTTCATATCGACTGCGTAACCGAGCCTTTCTCTCGGACGAGTTCTCTATGAACTAAGGTTCCTTCATCTCCTTTTCATCAACCGGAGAATCTGAGCGTTCTGCTGCCAGTATAGGCTTTCTCCTCATCTGGGCCCAAACAGTCTTATATACAGGGCGCATAAACAGGGTATCCATTTCTTCCAAAGTTTTACCTGCGATCGTGTCAGTCTTTTTGGATCGATTAACGGTGGGAAGTTGAGGAGTGACTGACCTTTTGTCTCTGGGACGAAAAACAGAGACCATATACCCATACACAATAGAATAGCTCCAAAGAAAAAGTACGCTCCGTATCCGAGATCCGAAATCATGTACGGCGTCGATCGAGCAATGATGAACGAACCGAGCCAGGTATCGGCTGTGGTCAGGGCAACACACAGCATACGGATATCCAGAGGGAAGATCTCGGACGCATAGGTCCAAGTGATGCCCTGCCAAGTAGCACAGATGATGACGGCGTTGATGTAGACGCAGACAATGGCTAGGTATCCCCATCCATCGCGCTTGATAACACCAGCCGCGGCCGCAGCAGCAGGGTCAGCCTCCATCACGTAACCACCAATGTACAGCATGGGGATACAACCCAGGGCAGCACCCCAGATGAGTCCCTTGCGACGACCGACCTTTTCAACAACCCAGAAGGTGAAGAGGAACATGCCGAATGTCTTGGCGATGCCGTAGAATCCAGTTGAGAAGAGTCGCAGAGAGGTGCCGGAAACACCGAGACTCTCAAAGATGCGGGGCGCGTAGTAAGTGATGATGTTGACACCAGTGAAGCTCTGGAGGAACATGAGGGCCAGACCAATACCCATACGGTTACGGACACCCTTCTGGAAAAGCTTCATGAACTGCTGCTTCTTGCTCATCTTGTTGGTACTTCTCTCCTCGACCTGGGTTCGGATATCAGCCATCTCACGACGGACGTATTCATGGTCAGCAGGGAGACCTCGGATTAGACTAAGAATCTTCTCGGCGCCCTCAAAGTGGTCACCACGGGCCAGCCAACGAGGTGACTCGGGACACCAGAGCATACCAAGGCCGAGACCAAGACCAGGAGCGAGCTGCAGAGCGAGAGGAATGATCCACTGGGCTTTGTTCTCGACGTTGATGGTTCGATCTGTGGCATAGTTGATCCAGAAGCCGAGCATACCGCCGCCCTGAGAAGCAATCTCAAAGATACCGACGAGACGACCACGGATAGATGGGGGAGCAGTCTCGGCGATGTAGACAGGGACGGTCAAGGAGGAAGCACCGATACCAAGACCGGCGATGGCCCTACCTGCATAGATGAGGTTAAGGTTACCATTCGCAGCCGTCATGAGAGCACCGCCGAGAAGAAAGACGGCGGAAGCGAGGATGACGGTCTTTTTACGACCCCATTTCTCTGCGATGGGGAAGGTCAGGAGGGCTCCGAAGAAGCAACCAGCCTTGAAAGAAGGTCAACATGGATTTGAAAAGTACAGATATGAGAGGGCGAGTCTACCTGGAAAGTTGAGACGATGTTTCCCTGAATGGTATCGCGCTCAGTGGTTGGGATGTTATCCAGGGCGAAGTCGCGCCTGAAAGAATCCAAGGCCATTGTTCCGCCGATGACTGCAGTGTCGTACGAGAGACATAGTTAATATGGGTGTTTTGGTCTATTCGGCTATTCTAACTTACTCCCACTGGAGGACGTCAGCATAATTCTCTTCATATTGATGCGTTTTCTGTTATGGGAGGCATGTGAGGTCATCGGGACATGAACGGAAATCGGCATGGCATCCATTATCGACGATCTGATAACAAGAAAGAATGACAGGAGAGCATATTGATGGGATTTACGGACGTCATCAATGCTACACACACTTGAAAACCGTGTGGGTGCAGTAATAGCGACCGTAACCGTGAGGGATGCACAAACGACGAAGAAAAAAAAACAGGTTTTTCGAAAAAAAAAAAAAGAATACTCACTTGCAAGAGCCGACATGCTGGCCACCAGCGCAATCATATGGATTCGCCAGTTCCGCACCTCAGGCGGATCATTGGTGCCCGACGCATGAGTATTGAATCCCATAGGTTATAAGAGGGTACGACAAAGGGTTGCTTTTGTCACTTTTTGAAATAAGACGATGATATCACGATGGATGGACGAGACGAGACGAGACGAGAAGCTAAGCAAAACGAAACGAAGCAGATGAAGAGAAGTTTCTTCTTGATCTTCAGAAAGAAAAAAAAAAGACGGGGGAAGTCGACCCTTTTCTACTTTTTTCTCTCTCTCGTTCCACTTCCCCATCCTCTTCATCAGTCCCTTCTCATGTCACGTAGGATTTCCCTTCCCACTCATGATCAGCAACCGTTACATGTGCGTTTTCCCACTTTTTCTCCCACTTCTTTTTTATTGTTTACCCCGCAAGATGTTTCCCCGTGGGGGAATGAATATCTGAGCACGGATACTTGTGATGGATGTGGTCCAGAGCTCAACCCTGATTTTTCCGTTGTTACGATACTTGGACAAGGGAATGTATAACCGACGTTGGGAAAGGAACCGTATCATCTGCGCATATCCAAGTGGATCAGACTAGACTAGGGGGGATTCAAAGAGGGTTTGTGGGGAATGTTGGTCGTATTTTGTCCAGAAATCGCTAGGATCGTTGATATTTTTGACTAATATCTGTCTTTGTTTGGTGGATATATATCAGTCGTCTTTCTTATACCTTGAACTCGACTCTTCCATCTTTCTCTGAAGCAGAGGTTCTTCATCTCCTGTCGAGGTAATTATCTTCTACGATACACTTCCAACACTACTGCTCCCCGACTCTCCAACTCTGTCGTCATTTCCAATATCCGTGGTCAGCAAGACACGCAACCGCAACACACAGATAAAAGACACACATTTTCCGAAAAACATGCCGGGTATGCACACGCACACAAAAGGTCTTGTTGCGAGTCATACATGGCTTGTGATAGGCTATACCATGATAGGGATGCATATGTAGGATTGGCGAATACAAGGGTAGTAATCACACATCACACTCCTGTTGGTGAGAAATTGTTTTGGCTCCCCCAAAAGTAGCCAATGATCTGCATACACTACGGCCCGCCCATCATTAAGCTTAACAATTGCTTATTGTGACTTGGCTTCATCCTAAGCATTCCTCCGGTATTGTCCTTTGTGGCCTGGCCTGTACATTTCCTTCCCCTCATCTTCACTCATTCTTCCCCGCGGGGTACAGATTCGGCCCCAGTATTGGCGAGTTCGGGGTCAAGAAAAACGACCCGATGGTGTTTCCCCGCTTGAACAAACATTCGATCAAAGGAGGGGGGGCATGACCTCCTACCCCATGTCGTAGTGAATGCCGAAATGTTACTTGACCCTGGTTATTCTAAAAGAGACGAGGGATTTTTCTACAGAGGAAGTGAATCGGATCCGAAGTCATACGTGATGTGAGAAGAGTTGAGTAGGGAGCAGAGTAAAGGACTGCCTTGATATATGATATATGCTTCTTGACCTGTGATTGTGAAGGTTGGCCCTGGGCGATGTCTACGTTAGCAGCAAATGGAATGGATCATCTCTTACCTGGGCCTGGATCCTTCATAACGTAACAATCCCTCCAACCCTTTCGCTTCCTGGTACAGTAGTCATCCCATCCTCCTTCTGGGTAGCATTTGACCAAACATCTACGCCAGCCAAGAAAACCGGACCAAATCTTACAATACCAGCATCTGGAGTCGTTGTTTGACCCTGCAAATGAGGCTGTCGACTTGCAGATGGATTAACCTTAGTGTAGGCTGCAATCCTGAGGCTCCTAGAGCATGCACCCGGATAAATCTTCCGACAGGCCTTCCTACGGTAGTCGTATTTAGCTCTTTTCTAGGTTGGAGCTACCCTGACTACTTCCCGCGGCAGTTATCCGCTCCAATTTTCGGATACTCAGCTGGAGGTCTTTGAAAGCCCATCGTTGGAATCGTACAAGTTATAAGAACGACCGGTGGATATGTTAGCATAGCACACGATTCATGACGAGAGTATTCCACTCCAGATATCCACCTCGACACTTCCCCAGATCCATTAAATAAGTTACCATTTACTCCACGCATCTAAATCAGATGATACTTGCAAATCCTGCATATCCCTGTACCATTGAGGCTGTGCAACTTGTCGTTACAAGAAGCTCTCCGCAACCAACTTAACTCTAAAGTCATTACGCGGGGAAGGAAAACGTGTCTAATCTTAGATCCCTTGGAGCCTCGGCGTTTATTGACGCGTAGATGATTCTACCCCGCACGATGCACTCACTTCATCCTTGTTGGCATGGGCCAATCTTTATGGTCTTTTGGTCAGAACGCTCGGTTCTAGTTCGATCTCCGTTTTGTTGATACTCGAAAATCCTCGGCCGAGGATATCTCCTTGGATGGAGTCTGTTGTGGATGGCCTCGAGGTTGTAGTGCGTGGGTCAAAGAGCCTCGAGTATGCATGTCTGCATATTGCTTATGTTGATGTCTGGTCTTGATCCTTGTTGTTCGTTCAAGAAGATGCAGCGTGGCCTCGCGATTCCCCGGATAAGGTGGTGTCAAATGTTACTAGTCTCTTGAGAAGCCTCTTGATATCCTAGTTCGAGACCTGGCCGTCGGCAAGCGAGGAATAAAACGGAACCGAGATGGTACGAATGGTAGAGGAAACATTACGAAGTGCCACCGTGAAGCTAATCCAGAAGGGTTAGCAAACAGGCTGGTCCAGTCGATGGAGATACCTTCCACAGAGCTTAGACCAGAGGTGCTTCGTTACAAGCATGACATGATGAGACTGCCTGAGTTGTTGTAACAGTCCTTGGCTTGGAATTCGGCACAGCTCGTGACTGATAACCATGGTGACTACCAAGATGATCTTCAGATGGGGTCGAGGTAGATCCGGGGATGAACTTGTGGGTATGCCTCTTACCCTGACCGTCTCAATACTGTAAATGTAAAAGTCAGTCCCATAACGGTGTGGAATCACTTCCACATGGTTCATGAGGGGAGGTTCCCCACTACTAACTCTACAGGGTTGCATGGACTGCCAGCCCAGTCTTTGCACCAATGCCATACTGACTACTAAGCGAGGGATTGGTTTGCAGCACTTATCTGCATCACCTTTCGTTCCTTGAGATATCTAGGAAGAAGTTTCGTATCTCAATTCCAACATACACGTTCAGCGTACAGGCAGTGTGTCGTGACTGATGACTTAGATGAGCAAATACAAATTATGTTTATCAAATCTCTTCGCTGTTCTTGCAGGACGTCCTAAATACGATGCCAACTGCCTGCAGTAAACGGTCTAAACTTTGTTTCCCACCTCTTTTCCCTCCCGCCCCCGAGAAGAAGAACCATAAGCTGGCAGGTCCAGTTTGACAAGAGACAGGCCTGAAAGGGAGAAAAGATAATCATGGCCATTACCTAAAGAAGTCAGTACTTATACTCAAGTGACAGTCATTAGTCTTCTGGACAGGGTGCAGGTTTTGTCAGGGGTTGATGACACATGAACTCATCGATTTGATAGAATGTGACCTAGATCGGAAGTTCTCGGAGTTTTGTTGCAATCATGTTCTAATCCCTCCCTTGTTCTTGTGCCCATCACTTCCTTAGTTAGCCAATTTGATAGAGATCACTCGGCATGTCATTCGACAGACGAGCAGCGTATACTGTAATGCATCAGTCCACGATGATTTCACTTTGACAAAGGGTTGAAGCAATTGCAGGAAATCCGTCTCATTGACTTGCAAACATGACCAAATATTATAACCACCGTAACAAGGTAGGAAGAATATGCGGTAACTAGTGCTCTAATAATATTGTGGACCAAACAGTCTCGACTACACAGCCACTCCCATTTCATCCCGAAGAACGAGATCAGTTATCCGAATAACCTTGATCTATTGAAGCGTTATGTAAGTTTTTAGAGGCATATATATAAGACAGCATATGAGTTGTTCTTGTCCATACGATCATCTCTGTTAAACCTGTCCAACAATCTCCACGTCCAACTCATGCAAGAATCGTTTTTCTGATGGCAGATGGCTAGAAATAGCGAATATGCGATTGAAACTTCAGTAAATGTTGACCGCCACTGCCCCATCTTGAATATCAATGTGCCGTCGCTCGAGAACAGCAACCCCGAGTCTCTCATACTGACCACCAGAACCATTGTTGGCCTTTGAAACATGACTGACAAGAATAACCCAGTAAATCTGGTGCTCACTCAGAGAAACTGAAGTGCTTTCCCCCAAGACAATACACTCCATTGGTTGTGTTGATACTCGCTCTGGGTCATCAAGGAAGATCAACTCCTCAGTAGGGTTGTTGATAACACGGTGAGTTGGCGCCTCCAATACCAGATCTTTCTTATCATCACGTTCAGAGTCGCCTAGGACTCTAGAGAATGGTGATTTGATGTTGTCGAACCACGAGACATTTCCACCAGGAACTAATACATAGTCAATAGCCCCATCATACGCCGTCCACGACCAAGAAGGGCCTAGTTCACCGTCAAGGGTTTCTATACGACTGAATTGTCCCCCTTGGCGCTTCCAGAGTAAAGACCGATGCAAGTAACAATCCAGGACCCCATATCCACCAGTGGTGCTGAATGTGTTGAGGAGTCTACTCTCAAGTCCTCTAATAGCGACCGGTCGGTCGGAGGCGAAGGACAGACCCAGCTTGGAGTATCTTGTATAGATATCCTGGAAAAACTCAATCTTCAATCCCTTGACAAACTTTTCAGCAGATTGGGGAAAGTTTGAATCTCCAAGGAACGAGGCCTTGCGACTATCATGAACACATTAGCCATTGCAGACATATGAGACCCTTGGTACCTACTTCTTCATCTTTGTCATTGTTTCACATCGTACTCCGCCACCGCACTCCCAGTATGACTGCGTTTCAGTGAAGTATATGGTTCTCCGTGATAGAGCACGTTCCTGCATAACCCAGCCTCTCTGGTTAAGCTCGCTCAGATCAACCTGCAGACGAAAGTCATCAATGGTCTCGCATACGTAATACATCGCATCACCAACCATCATGGGGATATATTTTCTCTCAGGCCGTGTCTTGAGGAACCCATCGCTTGTTCCAGAGGCACAACTTGCAGCCAGCGTACAATATGCTGAGCTAAAGACTTGCTCCATCAGTTTAGACTCAACATCCCAGTCGTGGGAGTCGTCCTGAATGATACACACAGAGTCGATCCAGAGATACTCCAGGCCTAATCCTTGGGTTACCTTGAGGGCATCGCGGAATGTCCTTGGAAGGCACGATACTTCGAATCCGCGCTTGAGCTCTGCAATCCTGGCTTTTGTCGTACAGAATCGCTCCGCATTCTCGGAGGAGCCCCAGCGATGAGATAGAGCCGTATATTTGACAGGTTTGTCTGGTATGGTAATGCCGTCAAGAAGTTGAATATCACCATACTTCGATTCACCAATCTTAATGAGTCGTGTTGGGATAAAATCAAGCTGTTTGGGAATACAATCGTGGGTGCTATCGCAGCTCTGAATCCACTCCCTCAAAACTCTGAAGTGAATGCTGCTGCCAGCCTGGGGGAGCCTTGAGAAACCGGCTTGAATGCTTTTCAAAGATTTGATTTTGGGCCCTTTCCAAGTCAGCCTTGAAACATTGAATGGATCAATAGGGGAACAATGAAAAGCAGCTGGCTACGAACCAAGATCCGTATAGAGATTAACAACAGGCTGTTCTTTGCCGTCGTTGACTGTAAGGTAAGATCCTATGCGCGCAAATTGAATTGCTTGTGACGGGAAATATTGTGCGTCTCGAAGGCAGTGCAATAGAAGTTGGCAGAGCTCACACTTGTCTCCTGATGCTTTGGAATCAAGGCCTATCAAGGAATCAACGAAGTGACAGTCGATGGACCAGAGGGGTAGAGAACGGCATCGACTACAGAGACGAGGCTTGGCTGGTTGAGGTATGATTGCAGCCACGTCAATGTCACCGAAGAAAGCTGCTGGGAAGGTGTCGTCGGGGGTGTAGATCCAGTTGTCAGTAAGCTGTATGTAGACAGTTAAACTCACATCATACCAGGTCTGCTAAAGGAGAGATGATCACTTACAGGCTAGACGGATTTGGACATCAGTTTTGCACATTTCACGTGATGGTTACCTAGAATTAACACAAGAGTGAAGGTGCATGAGGTATACGCACGGTCTATCATAGCCATTCAGCTTGAATATCCAGTATTTAGGGGGCTCGGGGGTTATTTAATTGCTCACAAACTGCAGAATCACATGTTAGCTCAGATCACATCTAGGCAAGTCGCAAGCAAGTAACAAATAGAGAAAATTAGTCAATTACTTTCTGTTTGGTATTGTCATAAATTAGCGTCCCTTGCCATCATTACTTCTCAATAACAGACGGATACAATATAGCTTACGTACTATATCAGTGTTCAAACATGCTGTCAGTCTTTTGATGCCCTAAAATAGCGCTTTGTTGCAACCAAGATCAACTTACTTCCTTTACGGCCCAAACCCCCATGTCGGCAATCAGTGAGAGTACCAAATTCATTGCTTCAAACGACTCACGTTCTACAAAGCCAACCCCCGTTAGTACGTGTTGCTAAGCGAATAAGCTACCAAGTCTATCTTACTCTGGGATGCTCCTTTGGAGCAAGATGTCCATTTTTGATAGTCGATGTATAAGACGAAGGTCCTGGGGGATTCGCTCGGCCGTCTGGAGGCCTGTCACCGATGGCCTTGATACTGCCAGCTTCCAAATCCTCGAGAATGCTCTTCAACTCCTTCTTCATGTCATGAGCAGGGATGCGGCCTTTTGGATTCTTTGGTGTTCTTGTCAGTCCCTTCTGGTCAATGCTGGAAGTTGGTGTGAGCTGAGGCGAATCGGCGTGATCTACCTCGACGATTAAGAGTTTATCGATGATTAGATCCACAAGTCGTCTGAGAGCCGTGCCCTTGGAACATCGCCAGTCATTGCGGATGATAGACACCCATTTCTGAACGACGGGGTGGACCTGAGCAGAGCTTTCTCCATTGGCGTGCCTCTGGATTTCGTAAAAGGTAGACTGATGGCTCTCGGTGTATTTGATCAGCTCCTTACCATCATAGAGAATCCAAATAACGAACTCGAGAAGAATGCAGCCCATGCTCCAGACGTCAAACCTCCGCGAAAGTGGGCTGTCGGGATAAAGTTCCATCTCTGGTCCTGCATACCTCTTGGTCGATACTTTTGTGTTGGTCGCCTCTCTAAACTGTGTCGCTTCTTTATGATTCTTGGACAACCCGGCGTCAGTGATGACCAATCTAACCGCCGGGCATGCCTGGTCTTTATCATTTTTGCCTTCCCGGAAGCAGAGGATATTCTCCGGCTTGAGATCGCCGTGGCGACAGTTTTGAGAGGAACGTTTACCGTGCAATTTGTCGATAGCACCGGCCAGCCCTGTGAGTTGCTTGAAGATCCAGATGAGGTACGGCTTTTCCAGACTGGCTTTATTCTTGCCGTTTGTCCAGAATTGCCAGAGATTCCCATGTTCCGCCCAGGGAAACATGAAGTAGTGATATTCGTTGTGTATATAGTAAGCAATTGCCTTGATCAAGTGGACGCTAGGGAGTTCTCTCATGTTTTCGAGCACCGTGGCTTCCCGGCTGGCTGGGCCTTGATCTTTATTGTTCAGCTTTTTTATGGCAACACGTAGGTTTCCATCTTCATCTCTCGGAGTGTCCTAGTTGTCAATCAGTACCATTTTCTCTTGGTTCCAACTTGCACAACTAACCTGACCTGGCCGAAGTTCGACGTGACTGGCATGGATGGTCCTCTCCTCAACGCTACTGTAATGGGATGGCCCACTCCCTACTGTTGTACCAGGTGTCATGAAGGGTAGACGATGTCTCTTCAAAAACCGATATCGAAACTGATCCTTGGTGAAGGTTGGGGGCATAATCCACCATTGTTTGCACCCACAAAAGTCCTGTACATCTCTGCGGTGCCAATTTGCCTTGTCGAGCGTTTCCATCTCGATGGGGAGTGTATCCTGCCCCCAGCCGTTCTGATAGAATGTCATGATGTTCTCCGCTCGCTGCATGGCAATGAGAATGATGTAAACTTTGTATGTCCTTTTCATGATGAAGTCGATGAGGTCTCGTGTTGGTTCTGCAATTCCTGCATAGACCTTCAGAGTTGCCACCACTTCAAATTCCTTCAAAAGCCTTCCCCAACTGGAGTTTGGAAAAAATGTTTCACTCGAGTCAGAGGGATTCACCAACTCATTCCATAAGTTGCAATCGAGTGAATCTGCGGCAGTCTTGTCTTGAGAACTCATCCTTAGATACTTGATAACCGCTCGGCGGCTGATGTGTGATGACCGTGATGAGGTGCTTTTTGCGGAAGTCGATTCAGAGGATGAACTTGACCAGCTACGGGTGATATGACGCTTAAGGTCTTGACTTTCTTCAATTCCAGAAATAGTCGACAAACAATGCGTACCAGGCTCGGGCGATGGGGAGGCATTGACCTTTTCTCTCTCCCCAAAGCACAGCCAAGAACAGAGCCGCGACACACAAGGCATGATGAATTGGGATGCGGATCATTTGACATTGACACCTCACCTTGCAGGTTGCTGACGATTTATGCACTCTCTTCACTCGATGAGGCTCCTATTACAGGTTGGAGCACACTCGTGTGCACTTTGTCACGCAATGTCACTCTCATGAACGCTGCATCTGCATTCAGCGAACTGTCGAAATTACAATAATGAGGCTGCCTTGCCTGAATTGGGGTGCGGTATCCCACTACAATGCCCGCAATGGTCTCCTGAAATGGTAAAAAGGTGCATAAAAAGGCTGATGGAACGAGCCAAGATTGACTTACGCATGATTGGAGGTGACTGTCGAGACCAGTGTATAACGCAGGTTTAAGCGAGCTTCACCCCTCATTATCACCCATGGCTTGTATGCAATGCTCCCTAGAAAATCTGATGTCAGCCATCATGTGCATTCGTCCCCCGCATCGTGATAAGAAACGGGCTGCGTTGAAGAATGTCCTGCTTTTTGATGGGTTCAGTGACACAATATTTGCGACACTCCTGCCTGCAACCTGCATGACGCCTGGATGCCTTGTAGGCAGACAACTTCGGTCTGGCAGGCCATTGGCAAATCAACGCTTGTTCGCACATTTCCAACGCCAATCGCAGGGCTGACCGTTGATAAGATGTCATTTTGAGGAAGATACTTGGCACATCAATCGGTAATTTCATCGCAGACGAGTCTGTATTTAGAGTGCTCGCAGAACACTCACACCATGGGACCGGGACGGCACGGATAATGTCTTGATCTTTCATGATGAGTCTGGGAAGCCCATGGTTCGCCTTCATGTCAGAATATCCCTCACTTTGCACTTTCTCCAACCATCATTCTGCAACACAGCCTTCGATGGAAAACATGGAGGGCTCGTCTGTACCACATACACTGTGAACGACGGTTGCCTATCGAGTTTTGAGGCCCCCTAGACAACAATATTTACTCGGCATGACTCTGAGATGATGTCCGGCCAACATCTGGTTTCCCAGTAAACACGCGCTCCAATTCCGCCCGTGTCGTATCTTGTTACTGACACGATCAAGTCTACCCTCAATGAAACTAGTCTCCATCTTCAACCCTTCACTTTGTCTCCCCCCTCTGATCATATTGCCAAAATGCCAACAGCGACATCGCCGATCAATCCATCCATGTTCAAAGAACTCACAGCCTCAAAAACAATGCTTCAATGCATGGTGACAAACAACGAATACATTCCCGAGCACAGAATATTCGAGATCATCACCGCAGACAGAATCAGGACGGAGCTCTGCTCCAAACGAAGCTGGTACAGCTTGAAACTGCGCAATCGTAGTTTCGACGATAGACTTATGCAGGCTCGAAAAGTCGTCGCAATTCTCGCCATCACAGGTCAACTCAACGAAAACTCCCTCAATTACTTGGTCGCGGATTCCGTCACCGATGATGACCTCCCTTTTTGTGTCAAGGGTAATATGCTATACGACTGTCATGGAAGCAGGAGCATCAAGTTTTCGAAATGGGAAGACCCTCTAAAGTCTACATTTCTGGAGAAGCAATGGCTAGTATTGGCACCAATCTTAGATCTCAAAGATGGCCACCCCATCGAGATTGATCTAGATAAGAAATGCGCCTTGGAGCTCTCCATGTGCGAGCACAAAGGAAATACGGAGTTAAGCTCTGTATTTCTGGCAGAGATTCCTCCTCAGGTATGTTATCAAATTGTCCCAAGTTGAAGTTGTTTGATAATCCCTGACGATCATACAAAGACAGATACAGCAAAGCCGCGACTCGTTGCCATCAAGAAATTCATAGGAAGAACCCCCAAGCACTATGTAGACGAGAGGAAGAACCTGCTCAAACTGGATACCATCCATAATAGGCACCTTATAAAACGTCTGGCTACTTGTGATCAGCTCAGTTGTATCATATTTCCATGGGCAGAACATGGCGATCTGAAGCAGTTCTGGGAAGAGCATTCTGCATCCGTCCGAGCACCGTCCGTTTTCATCTGGTCCATCCAACAGCTGTCTGGGCTCGTATCTGCCTTGAGTGATCTTCACGACAAAAATTTCCGCCACGGAGACCTCAAGCCATCTAACATTTTCCATTTCAGCGAGAATAATACTGGTATCCTCAAAATTGCAGATGTCGGGGTATCCAAGCAGCACAGCATCTGGACAAACCTACGCTCTCAGGGAACAGCAACGACAGCATCGACAAGAACTTACGAAGGCCCAGAGGTGAAATGTAATAGTGCACCAAGATCGAGGACATATGACTGCTGGTCAATGGGCTGCGTCATCTTGGAGTTTGCTATCTGGCTACTCTATGACCAACGCGCACTCGATGGATTCTACTGGTCTCGAGAATCGGAATGCCATGGCTATTATCGTCCCAAGAATCCAAGTCTCGTATCGTACAATACAGAAACAGACTGGCGGGAGAATATGGAAAGACATCCTAGCGTAGACGTGGCTATCAACTTGTTACGCGAGGATGCAAGAGCCAAAGGCACCGCGTTGGAGGTACTTGTTGACCTTGTGGACTCAAATCTGCTTGTGATCGACTATCAACGCCGCCTTGTCGCGAGGGACATGGCAGAGAAGTTCCAAGACCTGATCAACAGATGCGAAAAAGGGGCTCTGCAATGGGTCAACCTCGACAAGGAACCTCCAGGAGTTCCGCTCATTTTCAGTCAAGGTCCGCCCAGGGTCCCAGAGACTACCTTTTAGACGGGTGGCTTCATCGCGACAAACCCAACTCTTCTTATTCAGTGTGTCTAGGTACACGAGGACGGGAGTTTTTTTTCTTATCATTTTCACTCTTTTTCTTAGCTAACGAACAGGGATTCTGTCACACTCGCTTTGTACTGACAATATAATTGACATATGAACTTGACGATGTGCAGACATATAGGTATGACAAGGGTACTTTGTTAATTGCTAATGGCGTAGGGTAGGGGTTTGGCGGCTACGTTCTCTACATCTTGCAGGATATGATACTTACTTGTAACGATATTGGTTCGGAGTTGGGTTATTTACGGGCGCAAGTATTGGAAGGAGAAACAGCCTCCGTTGTCAATGTTTTGAGACTTGAAATTATTTAGTTTTGCGTTTGTCTGTAACATAATGCTCGTTTCATTTGATCAAGAATCTATGAGACTGTGAATAGAGGGACGCTATACTGAAGAATCAACAGATTCTCCTCGGCGTTTCTTGAATATAATACCAAAGGATGGTGAAGACTGTCACTGTTTGGAGTCTGCCGTGTCACCTAGACGAGTCACTGTCAATCCCTCATTGTGGTTTGAGAGCGCTTGAGGGACAAGTCTAGTACGATGAGTCGACGATGTGGCTGTATTGATAGAAACAAATGAACAAGACCATACCACTGAAGCTATATAAAGATTCAAGGTAGATACAATAAGCAAGGGAAAGCAATTCAAAGTCAGACTGCCCCTTTTTTATAGTAACAATTTTCGACATTCCGTCATAAACCCAGTCATCGCCCACCAGATATAGTGCCAAGACTCATCACGGCCCTTTACCTTGGCCTTGGCCTTGGTCACGGATGCGTCGGCTTGTCCGTAGCATCGTAGCAAAATAGTGTGGCTGTGCAATCCCATCCCCCACCACCAAGAAAACACGGAATCTCCAAATCTCGTCACCTGATTCTTCACCTTTTTTCTCCAACCAGGTTAGCCTTACTCCAGCTGTTCTTTCACCTTCATTCAATTGACTTTGTGAAAGCCAACAAGACGGGCGTCCGAGTAGAGATATAGACAATGAGACCCTTGGTTGCATAGCATTGACCCCTGGGATAATGGGATTCGAAGCCCTGACAAAGACAAGACTGGCCACTGCCGGCGAAGCCTTGACAAAACTCGCAAATGCCAGTGAGGCTGCTTATCAGAACCTGTCCAAGAAATGGTGAGTTTCGAGTCTCAAATATTAACCACCCGTCGTCTCTAACGCGCACCAGGGAGGATAGAAAGAATCGTCAGGCTGCTGCCGAGGCCGACGCAAAAAGAGTTGAGGAAATTCGCCAGAAACAAATCTTTCTGGACCTCATTAACGCAAAAATCTCTGGAGATTCTTCCGATGAACTTGCGCCGTTGACATACGACGCGAAAACACAGCACAGAGCAGTCTTTCTCGTCACAACGCCTATATCCTTTGGCATGCTTGAGGTATCCGACTACAGCTACAAGCTTCTGGCTAGACATGTTGGTATGAGCCTGAGCAGCGTCAGTCATTGGGCTGTGTGTGTTATTGATCGTGGGCTTGGAAAGTCGTACTGCTATGATCTAATGAGTGATCGTCTGGAATTAACTGCCCTGGGAAAGAATTATTTCCGAGTAGCCGTCATTACAGCCGAGTTTATCGATACTTGGAGCAGTTGTTATTATATAGGAGAGACGACAAAATCACACCAAGAGATTCAAGCTTTAGGTATGTCATTTGATCCCTTGCACCACCAAGCTTTTCTAACAGTTACAGGCCAGCAACACATGGATCTACATCCTCGATACAGTCTACTCTCCAACAACTGCCAGCATCTAGTAGAAGTCATGGTCAAAGAACTATGCAACGGAAAAGTCATTCCCCAGGCCAAACTTGACGAGGAATTATCCCTAGCCAGCCCCAAAATAGCTAGAGACTTGATTGTCGCGCGTCTGAGGTCAAAGTTGGAGGTAAAGGGTGAAAAGGAAGATAGTCCTTCGGTAATTGAATATTTGGAAGCGTTGAAACGAGGTCGGGGACATTCGCCGCATCATATCAAGTCATAATATCCAAGAATGAGGCTGAGCGAGGGCCTGACAGGGATAGGGAGTTTTGATATTTTACCCAGAGATACCTACTTATAAGTAAATAATTTTAGATCAGTGAGCCAAACACGAATCATAATCTGACGTTGAAGAATACAATAACAAGTAGGCACAGACAAAATCCAGTCGGCTGACAGATTCGACTTGCTCTCATCCATGTCATTCCCGACAATGTCACCTCGTATTTCTAGGCTTCCCCTCTTCACACTCCCCTCATCCAGTCACAGCTCAAGTAAGCGGCATCTAACCAACCACAAGCATGATCCACGTAGCTTGAGCTCCCTCCAACAGGCAGCAAAGTCATCGAGCCCGTTTGTGTTTCTATTTTTACTGCTGTTCAGCCCTACCATCTCGACTTCTACATAATTGACGACATCTCCTCGATTGAATACAATTCTTGCATCATACTACGTACCTTAATTACCAAGAAAACATGGCCGAGGGTTGGAGAATTCCTAAATTCACAATCGACCTGTCTGTCGCACCCGAACGTCGATATGCTCACGTTGTCCCATACTTTTACGACGAAGTTCACGACTGTAACCTACCTTCATTATTCGAAGAAGTGATTGAATCTCTTTGCGGTCGCATGTTTGGAAAATGTCTCAGCACCGCAGCTCGATTCGCCCTGAGGCGTGTTCATTCCGACGAGGAAACGGCTGAGATAAGAGGTATATCTGAAGCTATGAAGGTTCCGATGCATTGTTTAGTTGCACTCAATGTTCTTCTCGATATTCTACTCGGTTGCACCAGCGGGGGTGTTCGGACATCGTCTAAATCAGTCGATTCACCTGGTTCGCCTCTGGATAATAACTCACGAATGCTGCATTTTCGGACTCTGGACTGGGGCATGGATGGGTTGAGAGATTTGATCGTTGAACTAGATTTTGTCCGCGAACAAGGAGAGCCCGTTGTGGCAACATCCGTCACGTATTTTGGTTATGTTGGTGTGTTGACTGGTGTTCGCCAAGGTCTGAGCATGAGCTTGAATTTCCGACCTTATCACGCACGAACAACATTGAAGCAGAGAGTGTCCTTCCGTTGGCATCAGGCTTTGGTGCTGTTTGGCCGACGACAATCTGTATCGAGTGTACTACGGGGTTATTTACTGGAATCAACAAGCAAGAAGAAAACACCGCCAAGACCAAATCGTGCCAGGCGTCCAGAGAAACCAATTCAAGACGAAGACATTCTTGGGATGGTATCTTCTCTGACCACTTCACAATCGACTGCCGCATACATCATTCTCTGTCGACCTGACAAGGTATACATTGTCGAGAAAGACCACAAGCATGCGTTTATTCGTGAATCGGACACATTCTTAGTCGCCTACAATCACGATGCAAGAGACGAGACTGACCCTGAGCGGCTCGATGAAGCAACAAAAGCCATGGCTACTGACGATGACCTAACCGGTATGCTGGGTGTGTTATGTCTTTCGCTGGAGAGAAAGTCTCATATGGACGACATGTGGAAGCAATCACGAAAGAGTCGCAGAAACCGAGGGAAAGCTGTTGTTCTCGATGACATAATCGGGTTCTTTGAGGACCCTGTTGTCAGGAATGACGAGACTCACTACGCTGTGGTTATGGACCCTATGAATGGTAAACTGCTCTGGCGGAAGGCCTTTGCAGTGTCGGATTCGGATGATTATGATGAGGAAGAAAGAGAGCGACTGCAGAGAGAAGGGCCTCCTCGATTAGGTCTCGATTGAATGATGAACGACACTGAAGGAAATGTAATGTTATACAGAAGAAGCTTGTAATTTGTCTTAGATTAAGCCACAGTTAATGGAGGCCTCGTTGGTGAGGGAAGGCCAGTGTAATAAACGTAAGAGAAATGCCTTGGGCACACGGAAAGGAAACATCCGGCGACACCAGGAGGCGTTCTCTGACATTTACCTCCCCATGTCTGCCTTGTGCAATGTCCGACCTTGAAATTAACTATCCCCCTAAAACTTGAACGGCGCCAGACTTGTCCAAGCCATCGGGATAAAAAGAGAATGAACCCAACTGTCACTGCATCCACCAACAGAGAACGCTAACCAGACACTGCCCGAATATGTGTTTTTCCCTTGCGATAAAAATATTCTAGCGTGCTTTTTTTGCTTTTCCGGCAATTGAGAAAAAGGGAAGAAGAAAGAAAAGGGAAGTGTTCACATGACGAGACATTGACAATAAAAAGCTAGGCCCTCCGTGTCTCCGCAAGTCCAAGGAGGTTGTGTCACCCTGGTCCTGTCAATTGAGCTTATTTCTTCTCTAAACGACAATTCTAGTGGCTCGTTGACCTGGTTTCTCGCTTGTTTTTGGAGTGGCCTAGACAGAAACCTGGTGGTGGCTGTCCAGTTGTGGACAGACTAGTGAGATCGCGACCTGTCGTGGCTTGTCTAGGACGTCAAAATAAATACAAGCATAGCCAATAGACTTGACCGCATGAGGAATGACGGTGAATATTGCATGAGGAGAGCAGCACGCTTGTGGGTATCCAGCTGCCAACAAAGAGAATCGTCTAGGCAGACAGCCGTGAAGAATGTCATTTAACAGTAGAGATTGAAGAGTGTTCTAGGCACGGTGTTTTACGTTCAATAGAACAACATCAAGACAAAACGTCAAAGAATCAGCCCTAGAATAATAAACTATGAAACTAGAACCAGGTGGCTAATTACGCCGCTCGAATCATGCTTTGCGCTAGACCCTGCTTCGCCCTTCAGCTCCCAGCTTCAGCTTTCAGCTCGAGAGCCACCACGACAAACCGGTGGTTTAAGGATAGAGCACTGGTAGCATAAATACACAAAAGGGGGAAGATGCGTCTGCAGGGTTTATGATATGCTCATGCATTTTGCACTTTGATCTTCTCAAGTAAAAGTGACTGCAACCCAATCTACATTTAATTATTTGTTATTCCGTCACTCGATAATCTCTGTCTACTTTCTCATCATTTTCCCGACATCTCTTCATCTGCCATGCGTCTCATCAATAGCCTGGTTCTAGGCCTCTTGGTCCAGCAAGGAATCGCCCAGACAGATGCTGCTACTGATGTCGTTGCCGAGCCGGCACCCGAGCCCACGGTCGCCGATCCCACGGTTGCTGATCCCGCTCCTGAACCCTCAGTCATCGATGAACCAACTGTCGTCGAAGACCCCACAGTAGCAGAACCAATTGTCGTCGAGCCTACAATTGATGAGCGTACAGTCGAAGAACCTACATTAGTTGATGAGCCCACCGTTGTTGACGAGCCCACGGCCATCGATGAACCCACCGAAGTTATCGAACCAACCGACGTTGTTGAACCCACAGCCACCGCGGAGGATCCAGGTACGCAGGCCACCACGGTCCAGGAAGCGGTGCCATCTTTCGCCGGGCCATCTCTTACGGAACCTGAAGGAACTCCCACTGATGTCCCGGAAGAGTCACCGCAAGACACCGCCGCAGTAGAGACTGACCTTGAAACCAACCCAATAGCGTCCGCCCCTGAGGCTACACCAACTAACGATCCCGACGAGAACAATTCCGCTGCCGGTAACACCGTTGCCGGTACAGCTGCTACAGGTGAACCCACTGGCACCGAAGATGGTGACTCCACTGGTGAACCCACGGCTGCACCCTCCCCATCTCAGGTAGATCCCACTCTCTTAGAT